>JABXWE010002388.1:0-69648 GCA_014611495.1 Limonius californicus | reverse complement strand
GCAATTTTACGAAAACCTACTAAATGAAGAAGACAACACTGAAATAGAGACCGCAGAAGATACAGCAAATCAAGATGAAACAGAAACACGAGCCCAACATACGAAGAGGTGATCAACACAATAAATAAAGCAAAGAACGGGAAGGCAACAGGCACAGACCAAATATGCTCAGAAATGTTAAAGTTGGGCGGAGAGGAACTACATAAAAGAATATATAATCTAATAAAATAGATCTCGAGAACAGAAAAGATGCCTAAAGAATGGGAAAAAGCAATGATAGTTCCATTACCTAAGAAAGGTGATTTAAAAGACTGCTCTAACCACAGAGGAATAGCCCTACTAAATGTGGCATACAAGATACTCTCCAGTATTATACAAAGAAGGATAGCACAATATAGTGAATTGGAAATAGGAGAATACCAGTATGGATTTCGCTCAGGACGATCCACCACAGACGCCTTATTCATAGTAAAACAGATATTAGAAAAGTGCTACGAGTACGGAATCGAACTATCACTTTTATTTATAACAAGCTTTCGATAAGGTAAATAGGAAAAAACTAATACAAGAACTAGAAAGCACAGAAATACCAACCAAACTAGTTAACCTTATCAAGATGACGTTAGCAAACACCAAAGCAATAGTCAAAATAAAAGAAGGCACAACAGACGAATTCACAACTAATACTGGAGTACGCCAAGGAGACACATTATCAGCAACGCTTTTTAACTATGCACTGGAAAGAATCATAAAGAAAACCGACAGAGAAGGGACAATAATAAACAAAGAGGTACAAATCATAGCATATGCTGATGATATCCTGATAATTTCAAGAACACACGCAGGATTAGTTGAAACATTTCAAAAATTAAATCAAAAAGCGAAAGACATAGGTTTGCAAATAAATCAAAACAAAACAAAACTCATGAGATTAAGAAGAAAAGAAAGCCAAATGCAAGACATAAAAATAGATGAATATACTTTTGAAGAAGTGAGAACCTTTAAATACCTAGGACTACAAATAAGCAACAAAGATGAAAGCGATGCAAATATAAAAGAGAGACTACTAGCAGGAAACAAAGCATACTACAGTAACATGAGAATACTACAAAGCAAAAAAATCAGCAAACAAACTAAATACAGATTATACAAAACAGGAATAAGACCGATAATTACGTACGCTGCCGAAGTAACTCGATTAACAAAAAAAGAAGAAGAGCAACTGCGAATTTTCGAAAGGAAAATACTAAGAAAAATATCCGGCCCCAAGAAATATGATAATGGAGACATGCGACCGAAAATGAACCATGAACTCGGAGAAGAATTTGGAGAAGATATAGTGAAGTATATTAAAGCACAAAGATTAAGATGGATAGGGCACATATTGAGAAGCGGCAGTGAGCAGACGATTAGAAGAATTATGGAATGGGAACCAACCGGAAACATACCACGAGGAAGACCGAGAGAGAGATGGATGCACGAGGTAGAAAGGGATCTAGAAGAAAGGGGAATCGTGAATTGGAAAAGAAAAGCAATGGACAGAAAAAAATGGAAGGAAATAGTTAACGAAGTAAAAACACACCCCACACTGTAGAAGATCGGACTAGAGGACTAATCCACCTCAGAAAAGGATTTAAAGCTCAACAAAGAGCGGCCAAATTCCAAGAGGAATGGAAAACCTTTATATATCTCGCCCGAGAAAAACACTGAACTCAGTGGAATACGAACTTGGGTCTCTTAGCACCAGAGACAAACAGTCAACCACTGGACTACCATAATATCAATTTGAAACATGAGCGGCACGGACGTTAATTCTTCTTCTAGTTATTATTTTATTTATAATGAAATCATTATTATATCTAAGTATTATAAACCAATATTGAGCAGCGATAGGCGGACGTTAAATGAACAAACAAGCTCCACTGGCAACATTGCCTGCTTTCAAAAAACATAACCTCCATCAAGAAAAACTAGCATAGCCCAACTTAATTAATTGACAAATTTCAATGATACCACACATTCCCCCAAATTTCCACAGCCTGTTGGATGGCAAATCAATCGTGAATAGATTATAAATAAATGTACAAATATAACCATAGTCTTTGATATATCATGCCCAACTTACTTTTATGGCAGTTCTCAAGAAAAAAATATCATGCAATATGAAACTTTTTTAAATCACCATTAATTGCATAAAATCTGTATTTCTATTCCTTGTGTATATATAAATCACTTATTTTTAGACATTAGGTATATAAACTGATAGACAGGAAAGACAAAATAAATGTAAATAATAATCTTAATAGAATAAAAAACTTTTTCCACTTAGAAATCAGAGGAGGACTTGTCTCTTCTGTCTGTAATTTTATAAATTTGGAAAATATGAATCATATCCATGTGGAAATAATGTTGCTATTGCTTCCCATCAATGAACAGGAGAACAACTTTAACATTTACCAATTCTCCAATAGGTATTCTTAAATATTTACTCACTTGCAGGTAATGACAATTTTACGGGAGACCAAGGCCCATGATAGTGAAACCGAGATGAACATTGCCCGTGCTTTAGCTGAAGCGGTTACTCCAACTGGCAGTCAGCAGATACATACATAAACTGCTAGAAACATTCCTATATGAAATTTGCTAAAAGGACCAGAAGAGGGTATGTAATGCATGGTCATTTTGCATGTATTTATATTTCTTAATATTGATACAATTATATAAATTTTTGTTGTACATATTTACAAAATATATTATTTACAAAAGCCTGCTTTTAACATAACATTGGTTGGATATTGTAGAGTAACTTTGCATAATGCAAACAATTACATTTTTAGGATTATCACATTTTACAAAGCTTTGGTGATAATGAGGAGTACTGATACGTATACAGATAACATATTTCTATTCTGAAATCTGACAATGATACTAAATGTTTATAGGACAGCAACTGGCTTTGAAATTTAATTCTTTACCGCTTCTTCATACCATACATAGTCATTTTCATATAAATGTTCGGTTATTATTGATTCGTTTGACTTTGGGTTTTAAATTATTACAGAAGTGCTAATCATGTTTGGAAGAATAGAAAGAGTAACATGAGACTAACATAACCTTAAATAGATAACAGTTGTAATAATTAAATTTGTGTCTTATCTTTCACTCTTCTCGACATTATCTGCACAATAAGAGAGAGGGAGAATAGCTGGTGGAACAGATTCACAGTGTCTTCATTTAATGTATTTAGTCAAACGGGTTTGAGGTTATGTTTTCACTATGAATACCAAACTGCCAAAAATTGTTTTAAAGATTAATAAAGCGGCAACAACTGATATACGTTAGATTTCAAAGACATTTGCATACCTGCAACATTTATGGGCACACACTTAGATGATGGCCCCATTTAAATGGTAAAATGAATATCTGCGTTAGATTTAAAAATTAACCTAACCTAAGATTTGCAGTGCTGTCTAACCTAACAATGAAATAATTTTATCTTACCATTAAATACTGCTTTAATTCTATATAAATACTATGAGCTTGAATAAGAAACAAAAACCACGTGACTTCCGCTTACAAATTTACAAATTATGCTACCAAATGAGAAATGTTCACAGTCACCGAATACGTTCACTAACAGGACTAGTTCATAATTTCGTTCTGTGCTCCATAATTTTCCCGGTACTGTTTTTCAGGGAACTTGATTCTAAAATTGTTGCTTCATCTCTGACACTTTCCAGATAGGGCTGTACATTGTCATACACTGAAAATGTGTTCGTTATAAACCGGCTTACTCTGTACAGTGATGAATCATTTTTTGCAATTTTTGGTTTCCGTTTTAAGGCTGGCGGGTATGGAGAATTTTTTTCATGTTTGTCTGGACTTCGACCTAGCAACTGACTGTCGTCTCCCAGTCGATTTTCGCTATTAAGGTAAATGTTGTTATAAACTTCCATGTTATGCCTTAATTCCCTGTCAGACATCGCAGGTAATACTGTTCTGTTGTCATAAATTTGTAGCAGAGTTTCAAGGAGGTGTGTGCAACTCCCAGTGCTCACTTCATGGCTTTCTATGTATGAAGAGAAGAGATATGGCGCCCACTCTGTTGCGATGTTGTGTTTGGACATTTTGTTGGCGTCTTCGTTTCGACTTACATTGACCAAATGCCTCAACAAATAGTCCAAAGTTTCCCTGTGTGGAATGTTACAGATCCCAAGTACTCTTGTGGTGTTTCTCAGCTTGGTTGCTTCAATTCGCTCATCTAAAAGGAAAAATTACTTTGTTAAAAATTAAATAAATTTAAAGCATTCACAACTGCAAAACCATATTAAGAATTAGACCAGGATGTCCAACTATGGCATAGCATTTTGCTTTTCATCAAGGCTAGTCAAATCAATTTTTTTTAAATTATTATTTGAGAGAAATTTTTACAATATATATTTTGCTCAGATATCATAAATAAAGTTAACATCTCTGAAATATCTCTTTTACATCAGAAGACTTACACAAAATGAAAAAAAAATACTTTTTTTAAACTTTATATTTGACTTTCTTGTTTTTGAGGTTAGGTTAGCAATTAGGTTACAATTATATGATACATCTTATAATTCTAACCTCACTTGTTCCATCTGAAACAAATGAATAATGTATTTCAAATCCTTTGTTTCATTTTAATATTTTTTAATATCTAGGAAGATTTCTTTAATTAAATCTTTCTGCTACATATTTTGTTAATACATTTTAATAATAGCTGAAATGTTTACTTGGGCATGTAAAGCTCCAGCACCCTGTTGAATTCTATGGCAGGATTGTATTTAACAAATTAGACAGGTTAATCACTACAAACACTTACCAGTGGCGAGTACTAATCTTTGAAAGGCTTCCTTTGGAATTAGCGGTTCTTTAAGGTCTAAGAAAAAATTCTTTAAAGCCCAAGCAAGGTCATACACGTTATACTTCTCCATTGAGCTGAGATTGCTTCTACTTTTAGTAATTTTCTTTTTTATCTTGTCCAACTTATCACTGCTCCCATTTTTTTTGTACAACAGCTCTGATTTTATCCCCTTTTCTATTAATGGTATGACCCTTGTTAAGAATTCGGGGATTTTTTCTTTTGAATTCGCACAGAGAATGTCTAGGTTAAATTTTGTTTCTAAAACACAAAATGCCCAGTGAAAAAATTAAATTAAACATTAGCAATAATTATACATCTACCTTTATCAGGTGTCTTCGGATGGTCGTCTTTTAATTTTGTGAGGTTATCAGTACTTTTCATTAGATTATCTTTTGAGCCGGCTCTTCTTAAACTATGTGTTAGATTTTCATTTAATTGTAGCATTAAAGCGTTTTTATTGAGTAGCAAATTTTCTCTAGCTGCTTCAAACTTACTCTCCTCCTTACAACTAATTTTTGGACTAGACTCCTTAAAGAAGATTTTGTTTTAACACTAAAAGTATAAAAAAATGTCGACATTGACAACTATTGGTAAGGACCCAGAAAATCAGCAGAAATTTTGGCAAACATTCAGCATTAAAAAACAAAAGCTACAAAGGTATCAAGCGAGATATATTTACATTTTTACGTGGCACATCGAAAATCTTTTTGTACACATTCAAGAGTAACTCGATGACTTTGTTTGCATTCGTGTGACTTAGCAAAATGTTTTCGTGGCAGTTATCTGGTGGCCAAATCAAAGTGGGCCCCCAAACAATCGATATGTTGTACGCATCCATCCTATTTTCCTCACTGTGTGATTCCACCTTTAGCAAATGTTCAAGCAAAGTCAGCAAGGTTTTCCTGTGTGGCTTTTCCATTTTGCCCACAAGGTGCTGTATGTGTTCTTCAGCCTTTGCATTAATGTCTGCATCTAAAAGAGACTTAATTAGACCAGTCTGTTTTACACACATGCTAAATAAATTATAATATATATTACATAGTTAAATTTACAGTAGGTCCTTCATATGTTAAATTTAACTCCGCCCACTAACTTTGGCTAATGATGAAAGACAAATTTATTAGTCAAACTTCAAAAATGTTATAGATTGTTTATACTCTATACAGGAGTGGATGAAGACGTTTAGAGGCCCTAAGCTTTTCAAAATATATTTAATTCAGAATATAATCAATAATAAACCGTAAAATAAAATGTAACTTTTTTAAATGAAAAAAGTTGCAGTAAAATGGAAAATAATGCTTATTTTTGTATATTTCCGCTTTATTTATAGTTATGAAAAGCTTTCGTTTACTCTTTTTAATTGCAAAGTGTCTCTGATCAGATCCTCAAAACGAATCTTATGTAGCTTATCTACGTCTACACTTAAAAAAGATAATGATTCCAGCCTGCCTTGTTGATATTTGTTCTGCTGATCTTTTTAATATACTCGAAATATACTATAATAATATCTAAGAAAATAAACGCTCAGCAGAACAAATTGTGACCATTAGGGTTTGTTTGCTTGCTTGCTTTGAAAGAGCGAGATCTAGGACGCGGTTTTCCAAGCATCTCTACGCACTTAGGCCACATTTGGCCCATTGTACACCCTAACTAAGAATTTTGCCTATCTGGGGTCATTCCAAGCTCAGTAGTGATTTTTAACGTGTCACACATCGTAGTGGCACGGGGCCTACGGATTTACTTCTTATCCGACAGAAGGCGCATTTTCAGATTTTTCCCCGCTAGAAAAATCTCGCCGACCTCAGCCAGTTTGGGCCAGGTTTGAACCCGCGTCCCTCGGATCTAAAGGCAAACGCGCTAACCACTAGACCATCGAGGCCGGCTCACCATTAGGGTTAAAAATATACAAAAGAAAACTACCTACATTTGGAAAAGGCATATTAATAATTGTCTTCTATAATCATTTTATAAAATTCAGTAGACTGAATCTTGTTTTTACATTTTTGTTGAACTGAACTTATGACGGCATTTGTGGAACCTGGTTCAGTTCTGCCATTGGCAGTTTTGCTCTATATGGTCCATGGTAAATCGAGATATAGAAAATATCTGTGGGGCGCCCTTTGATACCCTAATCACTTGCGTATTTTGCTTAATGGTTAATCCAACCCTGGTTCTATGTCTTATTCACAAATTCTGTTATAAACATTTTGGAAGAACAAATATAGAAAAGAAATTGTTATAGGTTATCTTTTATTTCGCTGTCATTTATCCTTATAATGGTTTAAGCTACGGTCGTGAAATTATAAAACCTCCTTTATATAATACGAGGGCCGTTTAAAAACTAAGTTTCACGATCCTAGCGCTCCGCTCAGTGAAACGGTTGAGCGACGAAATTTTGAAAGGTTAGTCTTGCAGCGATTGTGAACACGTGCGGTTGTGTAGAAATCGAATCAATTAAATTTTAACTGTTTTAGAACGATTTACCGTGTAACTGCCATTGAAAGTTGCGTCCAAATGTGAGCTTCGTGGTGTGGTTCGTTTTTTGACTGGAAAAAATAAATCGGCGACGGAAATTCGTCAAGAATTGTGTAGTATACGGTCAACAGTGTATGAGTGAGAAAGTGTTCTTCATTCACGACAACGCACGACCTCATTCAGCTCGCATAACGCAGGAAAAGATGCAAAAATTTAATTTAGGTTTTTGCACATCCACCATACTCACCTGATCTCGCTCCGAGCGACTACCATCTGTTCCCTAAGTTGAAGGACACTTTTGGGGGCGTACGATTCAATTCAACAGAGGAAATCGAAGCCGCCGTTACTGCTTATTTCAACAAATTGGACGCATCGCATCGCACTACCGACTCGGCATTGATAAGTTTATTATTCGCTACGAAAAATATCTCGGACTATGTGGCGATTATGTGGAAAAGTAATAAAATGTAGTAGATTTCAAAAATCACATTGTTTTTGTGTTTTGGCCCCTTTTTGGTAGGGTAATACGAGCGTTAAACTTGGTTTTTAAACGGCCCTCGTATATGAGAACACTTTTTTATACGTTTAATAATATGGCAACTCCAGTTTCTTGAGCAATCTGATTTTGAATGTATTGCAATACATTGTGTTTGTATTGTAAATATTTTGATGAAAACTAGAACCATTTATTAAACAAATAAATAATATACTATTTTATAATTTTATGTTAATAAATTATTGCAAAATCCATATTTTTCAAACAATACCATTATCTACTCTTAAACAATAATTTTAGAAAACCTTTATTTATAATCATTGTACTTTATTATTATTGTTAATGACAGTACAAATAAGCAGGCGAAAAATGAACGACTGAAGACTAAAATTACACAATTGTGTGAAATTATTTAGTAATACCAGGAAGAAAAGGTAAAAAACAATGTAAACAATGGTTTTTCGAATTTATTTTGTTTAAATAAATCAGAATTTCCAATACACAAAACCTTTTAAAATACTCCTTTTATTGTCAACCGTCAAATAACTATACCTACCTAACTATAACCTAATCTAGTACTGGATTATTACTGGCCTGTTATTTTGTAAAAAGGTAACCTAACAAGTTTGGGGCCTCGGTGGTGTAGTGCGGATACGCGTTGCCACTCGAGGTCACAGCGAAATGTGGCCGAACGGCTGAGATGTTCGACCGTTTTTCACTTAGGGTGCATGTTGCATGAATAGATAGTAGATAAGGGACGCCCGCACCTCCATGAAGTGATGCGAAAGCGGTTATGAGAGGGGGACAGTAGTATGAAGGAATGAGAAAAAAACCTAACAAGTGTGAGCTCTTAAATCTGCTAACAACTAACTCAAAAAGTCAGTTATGTCAGCACACAGTATAGATAAGTTAGAGGGCTCTTAATTTTACTTTAGTATGTACTGGAAAAAGGCATGTCTTAGCTTTGTTCACACGAAGATGTTTCATCATTTTTGACAGCGACAGCTGCATAAATTAAAATTTTCTTATTGTTAGAAAGACAGTTACGATTGATTTTATGTATTTCAAAATAGTTTTTAGGTTAAAGTAATAATGTCATTGTGGTATCCTATCTTTATAATTATGTCTTCATCAAAATATTAACAGAGGGGGACATACAAACATCTGCATTTTTTAAGAAACCTACTGAACAATATTTTTATTTAATTACTTACAAATATATCGACAGAGTTCCTCATAAGTTTTATGTGGAATCAAAGGCTCTTTAAGCTCTCTAAAAAACAGCTTCAAGCTCCCTGTCAGTACATCGATATCGTTTTTATAATCGTCCAAAATCTTCAAGTTATTCTTGTCTATGTGGAATCGAATCTTCTGTATGGTAGCCAAATTCCCCGACGCCCTGTACAGGCCCACGCTCTTAATATTCTTTGGTAACTCTATAAACTGTATAATACGTATCACAAATTCAGGAACCTCTTGTTTGTACATCTCGTGCAAGTGCTTGAGGGTGTTTCCAAAAATAGGCTCGTTCCTTATGATCCCCTTCTTTTCAAGCAGGTCCTTGCTGGATCGTTTGCCAAGCAACTTTAATAACTTGTATCTGATTTGCGACTTCTCTTCGCCGTTTGTTTGGTACTGGTACAAGGGTCTGGTATTGCCGTAGTATCTATCCAGATCGACAATACCCAGGTTCATGTCTTTGGTACTGTCGAATTGCAGTTTGTAGGTTTTGCATGCATCCTCTGTGGTCTTTGTTATCACAACTTCCTTTTTACTCACAGGCTTGTATGACGTTTGGTTTAATTGCGTTATTATCACTTCCTGAAAAAAAATTGTTTTCTTTGAGGTTGATAATAATATACGCGGTGGAAACATATAATGATTTATTCTAGTCAAAGTAAATCAACAGGTTAAACCGAATAAACGGCAAGTTAACTTTACATTTGCCATGATAAACAAAGTGTAGGATATTATTATTATTTGTTTACTGTACACAATTATATCCGGTACTATATCCAGCTGGTACAGCTATTTGCTGCTTCTAATTATGGTTCAAGGATGGTGTTTTGTAGATTCATACTAAGAAAAGTTGCGGAAAATCTAATTTTTGCTACCGATATTTTATTTACAGACGAAACTACTTTTACTAATAACAGTAGCATTATACAGCTTGTATAATAATCATATGTGAGCAGACGAAAATCCTCACGCTGTTGTCGAGATAAGACATGAGCATCGATTTCCGTTCAATGTTTGGGTGGGTATTTTGGAAGGCCGTCAGATAGCTCCAATATTATTACCAAATCGTTTTACTGGTGAACTGTAAAGACTTTACCCCCAGTATTGGATTACGTGTCTCTGAATGATAGGCTTCATCTGTGGTTTATGCACGACGGGGCTCTTCCACATTTTTCAATTAATATCTGAGATTTGAGAATACCTGTAATCTTCAACGGAAAATGGATAGGACGAAGGATCTAAATTGCAGGGATATTTAGATCCCCTGATTTGGGCAAATGTTCTATGTATTAACTGTTAGTGCCTTTTCGTTTTATTTCACAATAATGCAATTTATTGACTAAAACGCAAAATCGCCTCTATCTTTGCAACAATTGGTCTGCAGACATAAGTAAATTTATACACCCTGTATAATATCGCTGACATGTACTGCTTTGTCGTTAATAGTACTTTTTAAATATTAATAATCAAATATTCACAGAACTTTTTTAAATGTATAAATTTATTATTATTTAACCGAAATAAGCGTTTTTGAGCTTTGATACCAAAAAATGGTTTTTATTAAATGTTGATTTTAGTACTTGTTTATTCATAATCTGTAAGGCCAATTTAGATAAACTTGAAATCAATTAAAAGCCCTTGCAGGAGATAATTATAATAGATATGAAAATTACGGAGATTAATACAACTACGATAATGACGAATTGCTACAAATTTTTGAAATTTCTATAAAGATTTCTCAAAAACTGCTCCGAGAATATTTGGAATTTAAATTTCGAGATTTGGTAAAAAGACGTATAGGCGGTATAGACCACAAAACATGTTTTCAATCACTGCCGCAGCTCGTCTTTGAGGCCGTCGAAAGTTTTTCGAAAGGTTTTAATTACCTATTATTATTATTATATGTTTAAGATGTCAGAAATTAAATGCAGTTTTAATTCCAGAATTGTATGCAGATTTTCAAATCTAAAATATACAGAGTATTCTTTTTGAATTATGCATTGATTATTTCCGAAGACTCCGGAATCACAAGAATATTGGGTTTAGGATAAAATGATGGATCTTTATATGCTTAACTTATGTTTCCACAGCTTCGAATCGAGTGTCTGCTTAACAAAAACCTAAGAGGTCATTGCTTTATATAATTAAATGTGGAAAATATAGGGAAAGTTAGAAATGATGACGCTGAAGGTACTATAATTGTCTGCAACTGGTCAGAGTTACAATTCCCTGTATTCATAGTCTACTATGTCGTGCGACTTTTTCTGACTACTTGTAACCTGCGACTGGGTGACCCTGTATTAATCCGAAATTGCGAATTGAAGCGTTCGAGTAAAGGAACCGCCTGGATGTTTTGTTGACCTCAAGGGTCAGGTGTCTCATATTTATTTTTAATACAATTCAAAATCAACATAATGTGCGGTTTACGTACATGCTATATTAGTATTATTGTGCAAGAAATATGAGCAGGCAATGTGCTTGATCTTATTGCAGCAACCTTCTGTTTATAACAAGACGAAATTCGGCCTAGGGATAGTTTTTTGGGGCCCATGTAGCGCTGCAGCCTTTATCCTCGTCTAACTAATTAATTAGTTCTATTATAGTTTAATTCAAAAATGAATAGGGATATTGCAGTGTAAGACACTCAAAAGCAACACCAATTGCATTTACAATAAAAAACTACCAAAACAAAAAAAGTAACGTCTTTTTAGTAATGAACATGAAAATTACAACAAAGGTATGTTTAAAGAAGCAATTTAACAATATTATAATGAAAATCGTTATTGTCTTCTTTCACTTAACTTAAATTTATTAAATTCTTACACCGCGTGGCACTTTGCTGGTATACTCTCAATGCAATTATCAATATGTTCTTGTGGAATTTGATGCCACAGTACCGGCAATATATCCCTCAGCTGTTGCACAGCAGTAGACCTTGGATTATGATGATCCAGCTGTCTCTGCAAAAGGTCGCATGCATGCTCAATGCGGTTGAGGTCTGGAGATAGCGGAGGAAGAGCAAGATGGTTTATTTCTTCATCTCGAAGCATTTCTAAAACAACCCGAACACGATTCGGCCTTGCATTGTCTTCTTCTTCTACTTGTTGTTACACCAAAGGGCTGTTGTTACCGGTCTAGGAATCGCTCCATCTTTTACGCGGTCTCCCTATGCTTCGTCTCCCTCTTGGTGACGTGTCCCTGGCTTTCTTCGCTAGGCGATCATGCATTCTGGACACATGGCTGTTTCATTCTTGTCGCCGTCTTGTAACCCAATCCCCGAATTTCTGGATTTGGCATTCTTCTCTTATGTGCTCATTCCTTACCCTGTCAAGCCTCGTGTTTCCAGTTATTTTACGTAGGGTCTTCATTTCCGTTGTCTCAAGAATTTGTTTCGTTTTTGAAGTGTCTGCCCTAGCTTCTATACCGTACGTCAATATAGGTCTTACGATGCTTATATATATTCTAACTTTAGGTTCCCGCCTCAAGAGCTTGTTGAACCATATACTACTATTTAAGCATCCAGAAATGCTTGGTGCATAACTTCTGCTTTTATGTTACCTGTGCTGGTTATGTTGACTCCTAAGTAATTAAACTCCATTACTTGTTGTACTATTTCACCCTCTATCTCTAATTTGCATCGTACAGGGGCCTTACTACCATCACCTTTGTTTTATCGGTTGCAATTTTTAACTTGAATCTCTGGCAACTAATGTGGAACTGGTGTAATAGCCTAACGTTGTCAAGAAAAACAAAATATTGCCGTCCAACGGTTCAGAACATGATCCATAATGATCTTTTGGGCATAACGTTGGCCCGTGAGTCTATCATTAAAGATATGGAGGTCAGTACGCCACCCTAAAGAAATTCCAGCCCATACCATAAGACCACCACCGCCAAAGGCAATGACTGGTTGGGTATACTGAGGTAAGGTACGATGTCCGGCACTATGACTTACTGTCTGACGCGAGCTATCACTGCTGAGACAATATCTGGACTAGTCCGAAAACATTATATCATCCCACGGTGTCGCTTCTTGAAGTCTACATCTTGACTATTCCACCCGGTGCCTTCGTTGAGCCACAGTTCTTACACGACATCTCAGGGGGCGGTATGAGGTAAGTCTTACCTCAAACAATCGATTTCTCACAGTTTGGTCGGAGACTCGATTTCCTGTGGCATTCTGGAGCACTTGCTGTAGATGTCGAGCAGTTGAAACGGGGTGCATTCTTGCATTATTGACCAGGTTGATCCCCACGAGGTGTTGTGATGTGAAAAGACCCACTTCCAGGCCTTCTTGCAGTCGTACCTGTTTCTCTAAGGCGCGAAAGGGCATGTGAAATTACGCTGTGCATGGTTCCTAACATATCAGCCATGTCGACCTGGCGATCTCCTCTTTGGTGCATAGCAACTGTTAAATTTCGTTGTTCTATTGTTAAATAGTTTCTCTGCATTCTTGTTTATTATTAAGAACACTCGAAGAGAAAAAAACAATGAACAAAAAAGATCTTAAGAAGACCGGAAACACACAAACTCGACTTGACGCTAATATGGTTAAACAGTTGCAACTGGATTCGATTCTTTTTTGTTTTTTTTAACATCACACATTGCCGCTTGCTCTAATTATCAATAATAGACGACTATTTGCCGCCAAGTACAAACATATATGCTTTATATTACAATTTCCCTCTTCATTGTTAAGTAGTTTATAACGGTTTCTTTCCTAACTACGTATTTTTGTAGTACTGACTTTCAGCGAATAATCTTAATTCTTAATGAAATAGTTCAGTATGTTGGTTTAATTAATTAACCATTTCCTAATTGTCATTGAGTTGTGAACAATAGTCTTTATATAAAATCATTAATTGTTCCATTTGCCACAGAAAACCACACCAAAAGAAATAAATTCAGACTGCATGTGCTTGTGTTCTGAAACCTGTGTATGGCAATCTTTTTGAACATTTAATTGAATTTCAACTCGTTTTTAACTCCACTTTTCTAAAGTCATTGCATGCAAACTGTTAATAATTTTAAATATAGATTTTTACTAACAACAGTTGAGAATAGGACACGAATATATTAACATATTTTAATGCAAATTGTATGTTTAAACACATCTTATAGTAACGCCCATACATTTTAGAACAACATGTATTGAAAGTGACAAACCCAATATTTGGTGATAGTTTATTTAACTGAAGCATCTTACCTCTTCACCCTTATCGTTCACCAGGAACAACTGATCCCGATAGATCCTCAGTATATGGCTTTTTGTGAGTTTTCTAGAGTTGTTATCATAAATTAATTTTATCACCCCTTTCACGTCGATTGGTATTTCAACTAAACCCTCCAATTGCTGCTCAATGTTTCCAAAAGCACTGAAAATAGGTTCTTTGTTACTTAAATTGCCTCGCTGCGGATTACTGAACTTACAATTCGTGCACAGTCTGCGATCGGTAATTGCTCCTCCTGACGAATTCGTTATTATGCCGAATTTCAACCACGTTTTCGATTGGAAATGGCCGCGTTTGGTTGTAGAAAGTCTGTCCCTTTTCTTCATTGATTTTTTCCAAACTTACATATTCCTAGAACCAAAATATCTCGTTTAGGATCATTAAAATCACATCAAATTAGTAAAACCGTCAAATATCAAAGTACATAGAGAACATTCTGAACATGTACGTACAAAAACAAATTAATATCTGATTAAGAATAGAATAGAGCAAACACCGAAGATAAAAAAAACATTTGAAGTATTATAGGCTTATTCGGAAACTAAGGGCCGTTTAAATATTCCCGCCGAATAAGGGGCGTAGTCAGATTGGTGCATTGTGGGGGTGCTTTGGTGGTTGATGAGCTAGGTGCAAGTCAATTTACCGTGGTTCTGTCGTAGTCACTGGTGTTATATACAGCGCTAAAATGAACACTGCGATTGAAAATCCCGCCAAGATTGAAGTGGGCGTTGTGATTCGTTTCCTCCTTGCAAGAAAAAAACAGAAACAAAAAACTGTCGAAATTTACGGTCAAATATACAAGGTTTATCGTCCAGGCATCATGAGTAAGCTCAGACACTGGTATGTATATGAATTTGAGATATGGCCGAACAACCGTGCACGATGACAAAGCAGTAGGAGACCTTCTGTTGTCAACGTCGCTCTTGTAGAAAATCTAATTCAAAAAATTCCTAAAGATTGGAATTTCAGAAATAACCATAAATTTTCCTCAAATTTCACATACCGCACTGTATGAAATTGCCACGAACAGGCCACAATACCACAAACTTTGTGCGAGGTGGGCGCCAATGATGTTGACGGATGTTTACAAAAACCAGCGAATGGCCTCTGCACTAATCTGCATCGCTACGAAACTGGTGGCGATAAATACTAGAAACACACTGTGACTGATCACGAGACTTCTGTACACCAATTTTGAAACCAAGCAACAATCCATGCAGTGGAACATGCGAGTTCCCCAAAGCCAAAAAGTTCTAGCAAACGTTCGAGAAGAGTAAGCTTATGGCTACTGTTTTGGGACATGAAAGGCGTATTGTTGGTTGGTTGATATCCGGTACGACAATTAACGCAGACATGTTTGGTAAGACCTTAAGAAAGTTGAGAAGGGCGATTAAGAACAAAAAGCGAGGATTGCTGGTTTCTGAAATCGTGCTTTTGCACAATAACGCCCGACAGCACGCGACGGATCGCAATGTGCAACTCATTGAATAATTCAATTGGAAAATTTTTAACCATCCCCTGTACGCTCCTGACTTAGCGCCGAGTGACTATCACCTCCTCCTCCTCCATCTTTAAAATTTTTAAGAACACACGGTCGCTTTCTCGACAACCACGACCTCAAAATGACGGTACAAAATTGGGTTTTGCCACAGGCGGCGACTTTCTATGACGAAGGTATACAAAAACTTGGATCACGATATGAAAAGTGTTTAAATTCGAATTGTGACTAGAGTAATAGTTCAGAGTATCTATGATTTAAGCACAATAACGGTTTTGTTTTACAGCCAAACGGCCGTTAATTTCCGAATAAGCCTCGTATTAAGTCACTGTAATGTGTAGATGTCTAAAAAATAATTGACTACAATTTGAAGCAGCACTTACTATACTTATACAAGGTATCTCCAGCTAGTTTCCTTTTTAGCTCAACACCTCCTGATGCCGAGTTTGAATAACACCTTTCTTTTGTATTTTAAATTAACCACCCTGTATATTTTTACAAGTTCAAATCCCATATTAATGGAGGAATTAATATTGTGCAAACGTATATGAGTCTAAACCCAACGGCTTTTTCACATATTAAATAACGCAGAAACCTGTAAGTGTAGATACATATGACGTGATGTTTCAATTCCTCCATGGTTGAGAAACTCTAGCATGTAATACTATACAGGATGTGCATTTAAAAATAAAATAGTATGATTTTGCTCAGAGTACTCTGCATGTACGGAATATTTTACGTTATGCACTGCTTTATTGTGGACAAATTTTGTTTACACTTTTTCTCTAGTTTCAATAATAAAGAAAGTATCGAGGGAATACGCACCAAACGGACACCCTATATATAGTCTAAAACAAACAATTGACCATTCAAATTGGTGACTGCAGCTGCAACTAAACATGAGGAAGACAACCTAATTGAGACAGTAACAGCTAAATATCGCGGGATGATATTATTTTTTTAGCTTAGGAAACATCTGATAACATATAAACCTTACACTGATTAAGTTAATTTGAGAAACAAACAACTGAAGGTCCAATTAGTACTCAATTAAATTGCGATCTTGTTTATTACGGCGAATATTACCAATGCAGTATGCAAAACAATTGGCGAAAGCCTTTTTAAATTCTCTCAACATATATTAATATATCAACATGTCAACCTTATTTAATTTTTTGTTTTTGTTGTAATTAAGCCCAAAAATTGAATACCAAACATTTTACCCGCCGTTGTAAATAGACCCTTTTTGGCGGATAAAACAGCGTATGCACCCTCGACCAATTAAAATATGGTTGTGCGATGCTTTTTCTTCATATATCGTCGACTCCTCTCACTCTGTCCTACGTATTATTCATATGCGTAAGACTAAGTGAGAAGCTCGAACAGATCAAAAACAGAATGGAATCAGACATGTGAATGTAATATTAGCGATCAGATTCGACGTGCGTTACTGTAAAATTTTCTATAGGTACCTACATCTTGAAGATTTCTATTGTTTTACAAAATTTTTTATATTTATTAGAACTAATTGTAGTTTGTCAAATTTCATTAAAAATATTGGTAATTTCAGCTTCTCCTCTATTTTTTTAAGAGATATCAGAAGCTTATTTTACCCATACATTTTTATGTAGACTCCTTCAAGTATAAGAAATATTATTTTCATCATAATTATTATTACTACATTTGTGCAAGCTAACAGGTAAAAAACCTTTTAAATAAGTTTAATATAAAATATCAAAAAGAAACACAATTTTTACAATAAATTTAAGTACTTGAATGTTGTTTAAATTAATATATGTACGATTTTAGTTAACGATGAACACTACTACTACAATATAAATTTATAAATGAGGCACCTTTTATGGATCAAAGTGTACATGTTCACATAAATGAATGATAATGCCTGATTAACGCCGAGATGCTAATTAAGTATTCCCCACAAGGACGTCGAGTTTGGTGACGCTAAGACGAACTAGTTCTCTAATTCTAAGAATGCAGATGTGTAAATATATAAATGATGGTATAAGTGCGGCCAGCGAGGAAATTTCCTCAGATACAGGGTGATTCGCCAAATGTTACAGTGCAAATAATTTAATCGTAGATGTTCGATCAAGTCATGCCATGGATTTTTACTTTCACATTGAATCCGTATAATAAATTTTCAAAAACATTGACAAATCGATTATTTTTCAACAAGTACGCTGTAAAATATTGTCCATTGTTAAATTTTAATAAAATTTAAAGGCTGGGGTTTTGTTTAAATCGAAAACCATACGTAGAAGTTCAGACGTGTTTTTTTAAACTAATTTGCAATTTTGAAACTGTTTAAAGATTAAGGCCATTTCGATTATTTGAATTTCAAAAGATTCAGTAATCAAACTGATATAAACTTAAGTTATATGTAGAATCAATAAGAATTAGAAAATGAAACACTGTGAAATATTCAAAACAATATGTGTAGGCCCCCTCCGAGGACATCTTTAAAATTTTTTTGGACGATGAGAAACCAAAATGTCTACAAATATTTAAAAAATTCAGTTCCCAAAAATAGATTCTTATAAACGTTGCAATATCCGATGGTTAGACTATTATAAACCAAACAAAATCCTGCTAACGGAAACACACGACACTTAATTATTAACCATATACTTTGCTTCCGTGTATTATAAAATATTATTTGAATAACCATCACCAGCAACACGTTGAAAAGAACCGGAAGTTAAGTACGTTTTGCGAGTTATTTATTCTGACAATACATTTGTACAATACGTACAGGGATTCCCAGTGGAATTGAACCATATCAAAAATACAAGCGGAAGTTACATAAATATTGTTCCAGATTTTATTTCGCCGTGATATCTTGGCATGAATATAAATTGTATTATTCTTATCAGTTATTAGTAGAGAGGTTAATCGCAAAGAAGAGTTTTTACCTTTAAAATTAATAAAAACAAAACAAATGTTTATAAATTCTAAATAAATAATTATACCTTTCATTCTTTGATTGTCTTTGTCCCTTCTCCCTTACCGGAAGTTTAATAAAATCAACTAGTTTAGCTTGATTAATCGAACAAAAATATTTTGGCACTACTGGGGCAAGCCTTTTACTATACTGGAAAGATTATTTGAATTATGGGGAAATCTAGAAATAGTTGGGCTCATTTTTATACAGCGCGATCGGTGAAAACCCTTTCGGGATATGAGCTTTGAAAAATTCCTCTAAGCAGGTGTGCCCATCTTCATTCCAACACCGTTGAATGTGCAATTCAAATTTTTTAGAATAAACTATAGAGAAGGTTCGAAAATAACAAACAATTTGAAAGGTAACCTACTTCGAATAATATTTTTAAATTCCTTGGGGGGCTGTTCATCATAATATTTCTAATTTAAAAAAAGGAAGCTTTCTATACCGGAATAATCCGGGTTTACAAGTGTGGTCCTCAATTAAATTGCAATTTTAGATGTTTAAACCATTTCCAATATCCATTTTGGTAGATTAATTGTTAAATAATTGACAGCTTTTTTGTCCCATTGCTGGGCATCGGTTTGTTTTCTGCCACGTGTTCCTCCTCAGCGCTAAGGTTGAAACAAGGGGGACCTACAGAAAGTCGAATCCGAACGACAGAAATTCCAGAGAAGATTTTTAGCATTAAGATCCCACGGTTGCAAGTCGGATTGGGAAATTGTGTGTGGTGGGTTTTTATAAATTTGCGTAGTAATGCTTGGGTTTCGAACCTAAGCCAGAATCGACATTTTACTCAGAAAGCGAGTGCTCTACCAACTGAGCTATCACCACACCATTTTTAAATAGATGTATTAATATATTTGTCAAAAATTGGTCCTATGAGCCGTTTCAAAATATATGATTTGGCAAATAATCCTTCTCAATAAATAACGTAACCTTCTCTCTCTGTCTTTCTTGTTTCCTCCTGCTTCACTGTTTGTCCGTCGTCCCTTACCGGAAGCTTAAAAAAATCAATTAAATATCGATTCGTTTAGCGATGTATTAAAAAAAATATTTTGGCACCACTCGAGCAGGCCGTTTACTATACTGCAGAGATTATTTGAACTACAGGAAAATGTAGGAGAATAGTGTAGCTCATTTTTATACGATTTCGGAATGACCTTTAAAAAATTCATTCCCATCTACAATTTGAAAGGAAAGGATGTTGTTGAATGTATAACTCCAATATTTTTAGAACGTACTACACAGAGTATTAAAAAAATCACGTACTTACAATTATATTTGAAAAATGCACGAGGTTCTATTTTAAAAATTTTTCGAATATAAAAAATATCTGGCAACGTTGTTACAGACAGAGCTATCTTAAAAGAAACAAATAAGTTATAGTTGTAACTAGTTACTAAGTCGGCCTCGGTGGTCTAGTGGTTAGCGCATTTGCCTTTAGATCCAAGGGACGCGGAGTCGAACCTGGCCGAGGTCGGTGAGAGTTTTCTAGCGGGGAAAAATCAGAAGGTTCGCTTTCTGTCGGATAAGAAGTAAAACCGTAGGTCCCGTGCCACTGCGATGTGTGACACGTTAAAAATCACTGCTGGAGATGGGCAAAATTCTTAGTTAGGATGTACAATAAGCCAATGATGGCTGCAGTGCTTAGAGATGCTTGGAAAACCGCGTCCTAGATCTCGCTCTTTCAAATCAACAATCAACTAGTTACTAGTATTACATAGCTTTTGGCTGAAAGGGTAAATTTTTGTTGTCCACGACATAGTTGCCATATCTAAATTTTACAGGAGTATTTTTCAAAATTCTTTCAAACAATTAAGTAATCACAATATTTAAAAAAAACATATATTCAGTGAGCCCTACATAAACCTGACTAATTAAACACTGTTACACAAAAAGGTACATAAATAACTCTGTATTTGCCAATTTTGTTTGGAAATACAGCAGACGCTCGATAACGTGAACTAATTTCAGACCTGAGTGTGTTCACATTATCGAGCGTGATTTTATTACTCAGCAAATTATCAAAAGTAACGCTTAATAACACAATTAATATTTTTTTGTTAATTGTCTCACTCCCGCACCTCGTGCAACCTCATCTGTGATTTTCACTTTGTCACTCAATCTTAAACACTTTCTTTTATTGGATGTGGATGCCATAGTCGTAATGCATAAACGCATGCAATATGCCTGACTTAAGTTTAATAACGACTAAAATAATTTGCTGAGTCACGTATGTACATCATAAAAATAATAAAAAAACGAAGTGTTTACGTTATCGGGCGTTCCATTTGATCCTATAGTAAGAATTTTGTGTTTATATTAGCGCGATGTTTCCATTATCGGGTGTTTCCGTTATCGGGCATCTGCTGTATTTTGAAAATTATACATAGAGAATTTTTTTCTATCTTGAAGCAACATATCATCGAGCTTGTTCGTCTGGCCGCCAGTGGCGCGTTATAGCCTCTTGGAGCTCCAGGCAAAAATGCATTTTTAAGGGAAAATCCCCTCGGTATCTTTTTGGATTCAACACTGTCTCTGCGCCACACCGGCAATCAAGGGTCCCCAGATATGGCGCCAAATTTAAATTTCGATATTCTTACTACAGTAATGAGTTTATAAAACATTGGTTTGGGACCCCCAATTGCCCTTTTTGTCTATAGGATACGCGCCACTAGTGGCAACCCTATATATCGTTAAATATTGTAATGTTATATATATTATTTCCCTTATTTTTGATTTATATCGAAGAAAGATTGTTTATCTACCAGATTTGCGGCATTGTAAATCTCACAATCTTTATCAGGTACTTGACCGCAATTATATTTACACTACAATCATTTAAATTTTAGATAAGGTCGAGAAGGAAGAAGCAGGTATCGTAGATTTGAATAAGGTGAAATGTTTTGACAGTTGTCGTTTGACAGTTGTCGTTAGCCAGTTGTCGTTTGTCGGTTGTCGTTTAGCAGTTGTCGTTTGACAGTTGTCGTTTGCCACTTGTCGTTTGGCAGTTGTCAAACGAAAGAGTTACATTTACTTTCAGTTAAAAACATGCGTTAGTCACGATTCAAATATAATGTTTTCCACTGGGGTTGCAAAAATGGTCAGTAAAATTACTCCCCATAAATAACCTACAAAACTAAAGTGGTATATTTTAGTGTGAATGAAGCCTAGACATACGGTTAAAGTTCTATGGCCTAGATTTGGTACAAATTAATAAAGAATTATATTAAATTTTTTATTGCTTTTTTACCTAATCTTAGGTCGTCGACAATTCTAAAAAGTTAAATTAATAACTCACACATTAAGTGTGAAATTTTACTACTACTTCCAGTTCAAGCCAGCATCATTTCATACAATCATCCTGTATATAAACAGAAGTATTTAAATCTAATGATAATCGCTTCAACTGAAGTGTTACATAATGCAGCTGAAGTTTATTGGCACATTAATTTCAGTAGTTATGTCAAGCATAGCCATGACTTTCTAAATTCAATGCCGAAGTGAGAAATAAATACGCCCGCCTTCAGCAGCTGCTCGTACTGCCAGGGTCAGCGCATTACTATTATTACTAATTATCTAATTATTTAACGTTGCGCTAGCACGCACAAATATTTGTAAATACTTCGGAACATCAATGAGATTTTATTTGTTCTTCTGTAGCAGAACTGACCCGTAAATATTTAAAATTATCAAACATATTTATGTATCCCTATTTTACTTTATTGTGGACGCCTCTGGTGGATATTTTACGGAAATTAATGTGCATATTACGTAAAATCCACAGCGATTTTGCAGATTTAAGCAATTAATGTAGCTAATCTTTTCGCCCAAAGAAAGTTTTCTAGACCGGAAGAATCCGACTTTTATTCGTGTCGTCCCCAATTTCAGTTTGAGATCTTTAAACATTTCTAATATCCATTTTGGTAGATTAACTTTTGAATAGGTTTATTTAATTTTTTTAAATTGGTCCTTCGAGCCGTTTCAAAATAAATGATTTCGGAATTACTCCGTCCTTCTGGATAAATAATATAATTGTCTCCCTCTCGCTCCCTAGCTGCTCTTTGATTGTCTTTTCCCCTTCTCCCTTAGCGGAAGTTTAATAAAATCAATTAAGTTTGGATTGGTTTAGTTTGATATAATCGAAAAAAATTATTTTGGCATCAATCAAGCAGGCCTTTTGGCTTTTCCTACACCGCACATATTTTCCTAATACTAATTTCCGTACAAATACTAATCGAACGCGCCCTGTATCAAAGGATAGAACTGTACCCAGATAATTTTTGCTCATCAAAATAAGTACTTACGTACGGCAAACAACATATTATCTACTTTTATATTTACCATCATCTCGGAGACTAATTTTTCCTCATCCGTAATCATTGTTGACAGTCATTTTCTCTCCTCAACCACACACACAGCACAATTTTCTTTCCGAAAGTTTAAAATTTATTTTGGAACGACACAACAGCACATAACGAACCACATCTGCAACACGGGAACTGTATATCATGTGGATTTTATGGTTTTTAACGCTCGACTGATAAGATTACAACGGTTACAAAACACGCTGATAGGACGAAATTAATTGTTTAATGAGGATTTATCATTTCAGCGCGCTTGTTAGCGCCCTCTACTTCCACACGCAGCTAATATCGCAAGTTGTGTGTTGTGACTGGAACGCTGGACGTGATTGAATTTCGACCAGGAACACGGAAATCGGTAATTTCGTTTATACAGGGTGAACCACGAGTCACAGAACGGATTTACTTCTAATTTTGCTACAGGCAATTATCAATCAGTTTCAATTAGAGGATTGTTAGTAATCGTAACGTTCTATTTTAATTAGAGGTATTGGAAGCATATAATATTATTTATCCGCCAGTGGCGTATCGCGGGCTTGGCTTGCAGCTTTAGCGTTTACCCAAAACTTAATTTTCATGTTTATCACAGGTTGTATTTAAATAATTTAAGCTATTAAAACCACGCTTATATTTCCAAAGGCTCGTTTCAGTAGGAAAGAGTAAACACGGCTAAAGTCAACAGTAAAGTTTATTCACATCTCTTGATCTTGTTAACCGCATCCTGATGTTAGACTATCTATTATACGATCTTTGTGTTCAATTTGAAGTTCAGAAGACACAATTAAACCATCGAAAACGGCCTGGGACCCCCTTTAACAAATTTGTGGTTCTCGTCAACAACGGCGGCGGCCATAACCCCCCTTCCCTAAATTAATTTTTTAACTACGCCCTTGGCCTCCAGCATATGTAATTTGGAATGACAAAAAATCACAAAAAAAAGTTTTTTTTAACCTAGTGCAAGATGATTTGTTGAACATTATCCTATATAAAAAATATATATCTCGCTTTTAGGCAACAAATATTTTACGCCAACAAAGCAAGACAACTACGGGGAGTTATCTTTTTTTAATGGAACACCCTGTATTTTTTAGGCGAATTTTCTCTTTACAATCTACAACTATGGATCTAAAGTTAAAATTAGTAAACCATATATTTGCACTTGAATTATTAACTATTGGGAATGATTTTTAAAATGCAAATATTTCCCTTATTTTAAACCGACAGAAAAAATATTTAAGTAAATCCAATATAGTTTCTGGCAGCGGGTAGTTTGAGGATACAAAACCAGATGGCTGATTTTCAGTTTAAGCAGATATTGTGTTACCTTTTTAAATCGGAACAGCCTGTATTTTTTAGGCTTATTCTATTTTACTGTATTTTCCCTTTAAAAAACCACACATTGTGAGCTTAAAAATAATAATTTAATTCTCTGATTGAAGCAGTATCACTGAAGTAACGTGATATTAAACCATAAGTAAAACAGTATAACAATAGAGGCTGGTCAAACGATCGAAAAGATCGACCAACTGTTAGCGTTTGCGCAAAACGCTAGCGCGTAAATGGTATCTGTCAGTCGTCATGGAGCAACGAGTAAATATTAAATTTTATTTTAGATTAGAGAGAAATCCGAAAGAAACTTATGAAATGTTGAAAACTACGTACAGTGGTAACACCTTAAGTCGTACTAGTATGTTTGAATGGTTTAAATGTCTCAAAGAGTGCGCAGATTTCGCTCAGAATTGTCGCGACAATGCAATTGTGCATTCTACTTAAAGTTATGAAGATACTATTGCAGCGCATTTCGCAAGTGCAGCCGCAGTTTCGAGTTCTTATTGTATAACAATACACTTGCCTATTCTGCACTGACTGTAAAGTAAGTTCTCATGAAACAGTGCGTATTTGAGACCAATCGTCCACCCTATTCGCCTGACTTTACACCGGCAAACTTTCTTTTGCGTTTCTAAAATGAAAACTGTGGCTGAGTTGAACGCAGTTCCTTCGGCGCACTTGCCGGCTGCTTACAAAAACATTCAGAATTTTACAGCAGTGCATGGTAAATGGAAATTACTTTGAATAAATAACAAATACTGTTTATTTTACTTAAATTGTGTTTCTTTTTATTGTGCCAGTCCCTTGTATGTTATTTCAAAGGCAAATATCTTCATATTTTTAATTCTTAGTAGGTCCGATAGTAGCAATAAAAAAATTTAATATATAATCGAAATAGGCAAACAAATACCGAGTGTTCACTTGAAAAATAAATTAAAATAATTTTTAACCGGTCGTCATATTTGCTTAGAAATATTTGTTATCTGAAAGTAAATTACTTTTATTTAAATAATAACTAAACAAATAAACTTACCCTGAATTTAAAAACAACCATTACAGGCTGTTCGAAGTTAACTGTTCGCTATTGCTAACTTTGTTATTCATTGACTTATGATTTCCATTAAATTAGCCTTTTTGCAGTACTTTCTACGTAGTTTGCCATTGGGAAAACAGAATCAATTGAGCATCAGGTATTGGGAGTTATTCCTAAGAATATTATTTAAATTGACTATATTTCTCTAAAGGCTAATTAATTCTACCCAAAAATATAAATTAGATATACTGACTTTGAAACAAATGAACCCCAACTGTCAAGTGTCTAAAATGTCAAAAAATACCTTGAAATAACGTATTTTTCTGAATATATTACTCTTAATGTAACATTACTAAGAATGTTGCATTTTTGAGAACATATAATTGAATTAACAAAGTATATTTCGTTTTTGTGATATCAAAATCAACATTTAAGACGATAGATCAATTAAACTTTTGATTATTTTTGAAGAAGAGCCTAAAGACAACCCTACACCGGATATACTTTATCGAGGTTCACACAATGTTACACATGCAGAGTGCGGTCGTAAAATGTCCTCCCCCCCCCTACTAACTTTTGAACGACTTGATATTTCTTCACACAATTTTGTGTGCTTCAATGGGAAGCTAAATACTACTTTTTAGCCCATATTTAAATTTTAACCGCCATTTTGAAATATTTGTTTAAATGTCTATGGGAGTCGAGTGACACCTCATTTGAAAGTTATTTTAATTCTGCGTCTGATCCTTGAGTTTCGTAAAAAACTATTCATCCAGAAAAAAATTACTGATGATTGAAAATAACAAGTTTATGGAGAAAAGAAGGCACCCTGAAAATTTTGCGATTTGTGGTGCAGATATGTTGTTGGCCTCGTCGAAGACAAAACTTTTCTTTACGGCACTTCCCCGTAGCTCGTACCGTTCGGCCGCCAGGGGCATCCAAATTCGAAACAAGAATCGAAGTCCAGCAAGTGTCCACGTCATCGCAGCGGTCGATTACGAACTCAATCTGTTCGCATAAGTACGGCGCATCGACAGCCAGTTCCAACATCCCCGAATGGGGAGCGGAGGACGCCGGCTAAGTTTTTATGCCGATTTTTACGTTTTGTTTTCGACGTTTTGGTGTCCCACGCACCCCCTTCGGGGATGTTAGAACCGGCCGTCGATGCGTCGTACTTACGCGAACAGACTGAGCTTGCGACCGACCCGCTGCGATGACGTGGACACGTGCTGGACGTCGATTCGTGTTTCGAACGGTACGAGCTACGGGAAAGTGCCATAAGGAAAAGTTGTTGTGCTCGACGAGGCCAACAACATATCCACACCGCAAGCCGCAAAATTTTCCGGGTGCCTTCTTTTTTCCATAAACGTATTATTTTCAATCATCAGGTCACTTTTTTCTGGAGAATATTTTTTTATGAATCTCAAGTATCAGACGCAGAATTTAAATACCTTTCAAATGAAGTGTCACTCGACCCCCATTGCCGTTTGAAAAATAGTTCAAGATGGCGCCTAGCCGCCATTTTGAAAGTTATAAAATATAAATATGGACTAGTAGTAGTATTTGCCCTCCCACTAAAGCACACAAAATTTTGTGAAGAAATGTCAAGTCATTCAAAAGTTAGTGGGGGGGGAGGATATTTTACGACCGCACTGTATTTGCTTTGACTGCTCATAACTAGCGTTTATCGAATTATAGCTAATAATATATAAAACTCAACTAATAACATTTTAAAAAATTGTCATATAATCTCCACATTTGTAGTTTTATTTTCCTGTTTTGTAGCATTTTAAAGCAACGCGAACTTGAAAGAAAAAGTAGCTTGTGGTGGTAGCGAAAAACGAGAAGCTACTTTATCGCCACATCAATTTAATTAGACTATTGAGAACATATGGCTGTCAAAATTTAAACGAAAATACAAAATAATTTCTAGAAAAACTCCATCTTTATTATCCAAGTTTTATTAGAATTTCCCCTAACTAAATCAAAATGTCATGTATTATAGTTACACGAAAGGGGAAGGTCGAAAGGCCCTAGCAATAAAATGTAATTCTGTACATCCTGCTTTGCACCTTCAAATGCTCAATTTGGCCATTACGATTAATATGCAAATATGTTCCCTAGAGTTGGTATGTTTTTGTGGTTGGCCTACTAAAGTTATGGGTGATAGTGAAAAAAGTGAAGTAGCTAATATAGCTATTTAATAGCAACTGGAATGTAATTAGCCGCTTTATAAAAACTAGCTTATAGTTTAGTAGTTATATGCGTCATGGGGGCGCCAATGAAGTAATTTAAAATAATTGCAAGTTTCAGGATTTTTTCTAATAAAATATTAACATACCCACGGCGAATAAACAAAATTTCGTATGCAATAAAATTGTTTTATTGTGACTATTAAATTGTATTAATAAACGGACGTTCGTAAACAAGCCTATTCTCAAAAATTACGCTTTTAACATGTATAAAACTGATGGAAACAATTAGGAAGAACTAATAATTAAAACCATGTGGAATATTACCGCGAAGAAAACAATATGCTATTGTTTTTATTCTCACATTAAAAGTGATCTATGTTACCTATAAATCTATTTACATATTGCCAGACAATACACAAGTTTAATTTGAATAATTTCCATTCCTTCGAGAAATGATCTGACATACAAAACGGGTAAGTGGGGTACAAATACCTAATATTTTTCTAGTCATCATTTTCATATTTGGGATTGCACCTATAGCACCCTGGATGGCACTCGCAGAGATTGTATTATAAGGAACGCTAGGGAGAACTTACATAGACGTAGCTTACAAACAAAATATTTTTTCTTTCATTGTCAGATTAGGGAGCGCCCGGTTGACGACGAGAGAAGTGCGCTCACTACTCATTTCAAGCAGATCTACGTTCGATCCTCAATCATGTGGGAGAATTTTTTTAAAATCATTAGACATTACGACGACCGCCAACGATTCTTGGATGTTGGTTGTGTTGCCTACATTCGCAGAATGCACATTAACAACATCTAAAATAGTAGATCATTTTAGGAAATAAGTAGAGATACTCAAAAATAATTAACTGTGTTGGCAACCCTTGGAACCAAGCCTCCCTTTCATATTGATATATGACATTTCTTAGCAGTGTGATTTGTTAGAAAGGGTGCATTATTGTTTGTTTATGCACAGGATTACTATTTTATTGCGTTTATTTTTTATAAAAGCAGTTCTTGTATAGCTAGACATTCCTAGTTGATATATTGCCTCTTTTTAAATCAATATTAATATTTTCTTCAAATTAAATTCCCTTTACTTGTATGTATTATATAAATATTTAAATTAAAATTACCTATAGCGAAGTTAGTAACTTTTTATATGTTACCAAATACCTGAATTACCAACTCAATCAGTCATTTTTGATTGCTCTGTACACTTCCGTGATTCGAACTCCGCGTTAAGCTGTAGGGCCCTACGGTTCTCTGCCGTTGGAAACGTACACCACAGGGCAGAAGGTAAGGGGTCATCAACCCCCTAGCTAATCTACTACAATTATAAAAGATAAACTCAGGTTAGCAACCTTTAATGTGTAAAATATTTTTCTTCTCATCAAAACATTGACTACATCTTACCTTAACATAGACATACTATGACGTGTGTGCCTTTCCGATTCAAAACGGTTTTACTACGACGTTTGAATGGTTTGAAGTAAACCTTTAACCCCTTCAAGTACATCTTAAATAATATAGGCATCAACAACTAATGTGTTACAAATTAAGCTCCGTATAATGTGAATAGCAGGACTGGGGTGGCTCAATGGTAAGACAACCAAGCTTTGGATGTAATAGTCCAAACGCTTCCCGGCTCGAATCACTCCATGGGTCGGAAATTTTTCTAATTCCCTAGGTGATTGGTACAGGGTTCCGGTCTCCATTTGCCATTAGGAATCAAATTAATGGCACTCCTCGTAGTACGGTCGCATTAGAGGAGTAACACAAACATCCACACACCAGGCAAGTGAAGCACCAACACGGTAACCCGCTAGTACAAACTAGCTTAGCATTGCCTCACACCGTCCCGACACTGCGCAAGCGGTACAAACAGGATTACGATTATGATGATGATAATATAAATAGCATTACGGTTTCTAACGTAAACAAAAATACAAAACGTACATGGTATTCACCATTCTCCGGTAAAATCCCTTTCGTGGGAAAGTTTGATCTTACAAATCTGAACTCTTTAATATTATATGATATAGACTGCTGTCGTTCTTCTGGTACTAAAGTTCTTACGACGAATCAGGTAAAGCACGCAATCGAAATATTTCAAATCTTCGCGCTGAGGCAGATCATCGAAAAACCCTCAGAATATAATATAGATACACACCACCTATTAATAGATTTTAAGGCCGCGTATTATAACATAAAAAGGAAAGCACTATATAAAGCCATGGAAGAACTGGGAATCCCACAAAAACTGATACAGCTAACCAAGCTCACTATGAAGGAAGTCCGATGCTCAGTCAAAATACAGAATGAAACATCGCAACAGTTTAAAACACAATACACAAACATTGTCCTCGAAAAAGCGGTAGGAGACTCGAAGATTGAAACAAAGGGAACAATATTTAACAAATCAACACAACTATTGGCATACGCTGATGATATCGACATAATAAGCCGAACAGCCAGAGCAAACAACGAGGCATTGTCAGTTTAAAAAAGCGGCAAACAAGGTCAAACTAGAAATAAACGAACATAAAACAAAGAACATGGTGATAATACGCGAAGGACAACAACGAAACAGACAAGGGCAGAATAAAACAATAGGAAGAACATAATATTGAAATAGTGAGGGACTTCGTATATTTAGAGGCACAAATAAACGCTGAAAGAAAAAACGAAAAAGAATTCAAAAGAAGAATCCTACTGGCCAACAAGTGTTTCTATGGACTAAGAAAACAACTAAAGTCACACATCCTCACGAGAAAATCGAAGCTCATGCTATACAAAACTCTAATAAGACCAGTTCTAACATATGCCTCAGAGACATGGACGCTAACCCAGTCAGATGAAACCCACCTAAAAATATTTGAAAGGAAGATCCTATGAAACATATATGGCCCTGTGAATGGAAACCAAATCTGGAGAAGATATAAGCACGAACTATATGAGATGTGCAATGAATCAGACATCATCCAAACCATAAAAATAGGCCGGCTTAGATGGGCAGGCCATGTAATTAGAAGAGAAGACAGAAACCCCACAAAACGCTTGCTACTAACAATACCAAAAGGAAAAAGAAGTGCAGGAAGACCCAAACTTAGATGGCTCGACATGGTGGAAAAAGACCTGAACACTCTAGGCGTAAGAAACTGGAAGACAGTCGCTCGAGACAAGAGACCAATGGCGGAGGATACTTGAACAGACCAAGACCCACCAAGGGTTGTAGCGCCACTGATGATGATGAAATATTTCATGACGTCACGACTTTGCATGTCGCAGTTTAAAACGATTTGTAAATTTTACAACCCTACTTTTGTAATATACCAAACTTTTGCATTTCACATGCAGTGTACAAAATGCAACGTGGTTTTAGTTCTAAAAAGACCTCTTTGTAATAATACATATGTATATAAACGTGTCCAAAGTGTTACCAGCCTTGCAAAAATTTTTAATATGAAAAACATTCCCATTACTTTATTATTTATCAAAATCTATAGACATAATGATTAAATTTTGGTTGCTTAATTTTACAAAAGTAAAATAATAACTTATCCGGTTAAATTATTTAATAATTACATCTTTTGTTTTTGTATTGTGAAGTATTGGTAATGATTGTCATCGTTGATCATGTGATACCCGATTCGTCAAAAGGACTTTAATGAACTAATATTATTACGGGAAGGGTGGTGGCAGTCTAGATAGTCCATTTGTATGTATAATAAATTGAAAAAAATAAACGTAGTCCTGATCTTATTGACCACCAATATACGATTTAATATGTAACTAATTTTTTATTAAACTTAGGCACGTATCGTATGCGTACGCACCACTTGGGATGTGGCCAAATGTAACTGTTTATCAAGCAGTGTAGCCTGCAAGTGTCGGCGACGAATATCAGCGGATCTAGCCGAGATTAAGCGAATGTGGGAGCAGCTACACTACCTTCGATCGCAATGCACTTGTTTCGTAATCTAGAGCGTTTAATTGTTTATTCACGATGGCGAAACGCAATCTATATTTTTAACATGTTATATTGTATTTACATAATATTTGTGAGTGTTGTTTTTATTAAAAAAAAAACAAATTTGGGTTTCCATTTTTCCGTAGCGGAGGTGCTGCAGAACTGCAGTGTTTACGCACAACATTGTAAATTTTATTAAGACAAGAATGTGTAGAATACATACAGGCTCGTTAATTAATAGTATATTCTTCAACGAGTGTAGAATGACAGCTATTATTCACGAGGATGAAAATTCTGTCACGAGCCGAAGGCGAGTGATAGAATCATCCGAGTGAATAATAGCTATTTTTTACTACTAACATGAGAAAACCTTATTGTTTACCTCATTTGTGTAATGAGAAGTAGTTCATTATTAACCTAGGTAAATAATAATAATTCATTATTTACCTAGGTTAATAAAGATAATGAAAAACAAATCACGGCTCGCACTAGCCGCTGCCTCTCGAAGCTCAGGCGGAGTACAATTTTCCATTTCTAAATCACTGTCGCTTTGTTCGTTAAGATTCTCAGCCATATTTTAATATTTTATTGTAATACTTTTACTTAAAACCTTCCAATTATTTTAGAATAATGACGTTCATTGGAACCCATCAGTTTCAATAGTTTTATTCGTTGCCTTGATAACCGAGCCCCAGGCTACATAATATTATGATATGTTTGAATAATAGGGGAAATGGCTAATTTTAAAATAAAAATAAGATCTTTTGGTGTTAGTTCGGCTATTAGTAGTAAAAAAAATACTATATATACTTCGGTTGAGATGGCAATTATTTACCTCGAAAATTATATCCTTCGGCGCTACGCGCCTCAGGATATAAAATTTCTCGGTAAATAATAGCTCACTTCTCAACCTAGGTATATAATATACTATTATTAGAAACCTAAAAATGCGCCGCGGTCGAAAATTTTGAATTTTTCCAATTCAAACGGTCTTAAATTAAAAGTTAGAAATTTGAGTAAAATTACGTGGCCTTCGAAAAATAGGTTTCGTGGGCACACGTTTTCGGTTTTCTGGTACTTACTTATTTTTTTTACAAGTCCGACATTAATGTAAAAACTGATAAGTTTAGGTAACACAAAATCTTATAACAAACGTAAAACAAAAGGTAAGTACATAGGAACAAGAATAAAACAGAGATTAGAACTAAATATTTTTTTGCCAACTACAAAAAGAAAAGCGATGGTATAAACAACTATTGAAGGCTACATTGAATATAAGCACTACGTAGACGGTAGATGTATGTACCTACTAGTACTAAAACAGCTGCAATTTTCTATTTTGTCTTGCATGCAATTTTCGAATTACTATGTCGAAATCAATTTTATTTGTCCTTTCGTGTTCGAAAGCTAGATAAACAAGATCTGCCATCCTCTGGTGGTCCATCGAATATCTCTGCGGCCTGTTTATTGCGGTTAAACGCGAAAATGTAGACTCGCACATAGCTGTACTACAGGCAAATGTTGCTACGGTAGCTAGGAGGTTGTAAGTTGCTGCGAAAGCTTCTGTTTGCTGGTATATAGTGCTGAAAACATTTTCGTCAGTTTTATTCTTCAGATACGATGTTACAACGGATAGTTCTTCTTTGCTGGGTAAAGGAATACCTAAAAACGATGAGTGTTCTAACGAAAATACTGAACAATCTTGAGAAACATACCTAGTTCTGCTAATCCCTGCAATTTCTCAACATCGAACTCCTCTACTGACGCAACTGCTGCTATCAACTTGTCATTGTCTTTAAATCTACGGTTGAGCTCTGAAAGAAGTGTGTCGATGGTTTCAAAGTAAAATCTTCTGTATTTGGAGACTGACGCCTCCTCATCTTCATTCGATGAGTTTGCACTAGCACTAGGAATTTTCTCTGTTATGATAAAAACTTTCAGTTGCACTACAGTTGCAGTTCTTCTTCTCTTTCTTTCAGACTCATCAACATTGGGAATAAGGTTTCTGGCGTCCCTTATAATGCTGGCAAATTGCGTTTCTGATCTCAACTCAGAGATTTGTAAAATTGTGGCATCTACTATACCAATCGCTTCCTTAAGACCTGCAGTTCTGCTCTGAAGTATAGCATCTGCTGGTTGCAAAAGCAGCAGAATTTTATTTGCAAGAACCAATGCAAATCTGAAATCTAATTGATGCATTACACATTTAAGCCCCGCACTTTTTGCGATGTCAGCCCCAGAAAACTTTTCCTTTGGAATTTCACTGAAAGTTTTCAAAATTTCATGGTAATTCTTCAAAATTACTTTGACCATTGACAAATGACCCGCCCAACGTTGTTCTAGAAGTCGAACAATTGTATTGCCTTCATACAACTCAGCGACTTTGGCGTGTTGGAAAAAATTGTGGAGATCTTCACATTGATCAAAAAAATGCCTTAAAAGTGTTACATCAGATACGGTCTTGACTACAATCAAATGAAGTCTGTGGTTAAAACAATGTATGTAGGGGACTTTTCTCTTCAGTTCCTTTTGAATTTTCGCGGAAACTCCCCCTTGTTTACCACTCATAACGCTTGCGCCGTCATAGCATTGGCTTAATAGGTAATCAGTGGAAAGTTTGTTTTCTTTGAGTATTTTCAAAGTCTCTCTTGTGAAGGTAGCTGCATCTAATTTTTTGGTTGTTGTGATGGTCAAGAGCGATTCTTTTACTTTTCCGTCTTTTACATATCGTATACCAATAGCTATATTCTCTCTGTTGTTTTTGTCCCGTGTTCCATCTTCTAATAAGGTAAACCACTTCACATCTCCATTTTGTATTTCCTTTGCTACATTTTCCCTAACTACTTCAGCCATTACATCAATAATTTCGTTTTGTATATCAGGCGATGTATAGGTAGCATTTTTCGGAATGTGTTGGAAACATTCTGATAAATATTTATCTTTTCTCAATGTATATTGAAAAAGTTTGTTGAATAAGCCCCGTTCCTTGTGCTCCGCTATGTCATAGGTACCTCGAAAAGCCAGCTCATTAGTTGCTAAAAATTGTATTATCTCTGCAATGGATTTCACATAGTATCTGTTTCTTTCCAATACATTTGTATTAACGAGAGTTGAGATGGTTGTGCCTCTTGAAACTCTCTTGTTTTTTTCTGTCCACATTGACATAGCTAGAATGTGTGTTTCAGAATTCTCGTGCCGCGGAAAGCCTCTACGGTCTAGAGCATTTTTCCAGTTTCTGAAGCCACTAAATGTAAAAGCATTTTCTTTGTTACATTGGGATTGGGATCCACCAAACTGCATACACGCGTAACAGAAAGCTGCATCTCTTTCCGCAGAATATTGTAACCATTTAAACTTTTGGTACCATTCTGTGCGAATTGTTATGTTTAGGATAAGTACTGAGAAAAACCTGCTTGATTGGCTCGCCTCGTCGTGGTAAATCATCTGGTACCGAAAAATGTTGGTTATTTTGAACTTTCTCCCCGGGAGTGGCGGGAGTCATAGAGCTATTACTTTTAATTCTATTTTTATCACAATTTTCAATTTCATGCTCATCTTCAGTTGTTGTAGTTGGGACTACAGTACTGGTACTGCAGCCGAAATAATTTCTAATGTCCATAGTCAATTACCCGGTAATTAACGATGATTATTACCGTTAACGAAAACGAAAACACTCAATAAAACAACACTAGGTAAACTAAACTGACTTGAAAATAGAACGGGGAAACACGGTTTATGCGCTGCGCATAGGAAGTAAATCGCGAGGACGAGACACAAGCACAACACAAAACAAAAAACAAACACACGATCAGAGAGCCGAATACTACCTACTGGCGCACGTCTTTGGCTGGAGCGAACTGCCGCACAGTGGTACGAAACGGGCGATTTACTGGACATGGCTCTTTCACCCAGTTATTCCCCTATAAAAACTTCAACGTGGGTTATATTCTATGTATTTTTTCGTGCTGAATCGAATGATGAAATCCCTTTGGCGATAGGAGTGATGCGAAAGAAGCTAGCGCCCATAGAATAACCATCTTTGGTTTTACTTAGTTTCACATGAAATAATATTTCACATAATATTTAATAAAATTGTGTTTTGTTGGCGAGTAGGAAAAAATCACATACAAAATAAATGCGTAAATACGTATTGGAAAAAAGAAGAGAAAAAACTCTACTTGGCAACTGAAGAAACTTAAGCAATGAAATTAGTAAAATAAAGTACTTTTAGTCAACTTCCATCACATTATCCGTTTCTTCTAGGAATTCGGGGTCTTCAACACAAGGAATCTTGTTTTTCTACCTCTTCACATCTTTCCGAAACATCCACAAAATCTGAACCAGGGTCATCTTTTTCGGGGACATCATCAACAACAAGAAGCAACGTTTGGGTTTCTGGGAATAACTTCTTGGCCATTGAATTTTGAATCGAAATCCTCGGATCAGAGCTGACAAAGAGATTATTCAGGATATCCTCATTTGTTGATTTTCGCAACATTTATCTGGCTCTGAACTCTTTGCAGTGGCGAAAAATTTTATTAAGAGCTTGTTGAGCCTCTCCCGAGAATTTTCCAATTGGAAGAATAAAGCTTTCGATTATTTTCTCCCCATGGATCAACACTTTATGCACAGTTGGTGGCATGTAATACCACACGTAATGCTTAACATAAATTTCAGCGGTTTCTCGGGCAAATGATCCGAATTTTTTGGGACAAACCGGTTTACCTGAAGAAATCGCTTGTAAGATAACTGCAAATCTTCTGATGACCTCCTCACTAAGTTGAGTGATTTTGAAAAACATCCGTGCCATACTGCCATCGTTGTAAGTTCCAGTACCTTGCCTTACCCGATCAACACGAAGACCCAGCTCATCTCGAAACTGTTTTTGTATTTTCATTTTTCTTTCTCTCTGTTGCTCCTTGTGCAATCTGTATTTGCTCACCCCTTTCTGAAGTCCAACTTATAAGAAAGATGCAAGAGGCACTCGAAAAATCGACTTTTGGCGTGGAGAGGAGAAATGCCAAACCTGTAATGCTCTGCATTAGGAGTTCTTGTGTCAATTCTCTTCAAGTCGTTCATCATTGCTGGTGTTGCACCACACACATAGCAGCGCATGGATGAACTTGTGTCAGTCACAACATTTATGGTTTTACCATCGATCATTGTCATGCAAAATTCGTGTTCTATTTTTACTTGATTAATATGTGTAAGGATTAGCGACGCAATTTCTGATTCCATTCGTTCATTTTCTAGTTTGATTATTTCTCGAGTTTCTTCGCAGTACACAAAATTCACAGGTCTGCAGAAATGTATGGACGAGGGTCTCAGGTTTTCCCAAACAATGGATGAGTCGTCTGTGTCAATTAACCTGATCGGGACTAGTGTAGTCAAGTACATCGCTGAGTCATGCGCATTATTGCCACTGTTCGATGAGAAAGGTTGTTTGTAAACACTGTGGCTAGATGAGCCATCGCATCCCCATTTGGAGATAAGCTTCAAGTTTTTCCCGTTTGTTGTTGTTGTTGTTATTGTTCTCATCCGTGGGGGTGATTGACAATATTCTCGAGGCTGTATGGTTCAGGAGAGATTGAAGAGGAACCTTTGCTTCCCACTCAGTTACCTCACGTTTTTCAGGATAACATTCCTTCTTGGCTTTGCTGAGCTGCTAATAAGAGGGAAAGATTTTCAATCCTGCTTTCAAAGTGGCATCTCTCAAAATGAAGTACTGTGACTTGGACAGATTGAGAGATGCAGTTAGGGCAAGTGTATTCTCACTTGACAATGAGATCACGTCAGATTTCTCACCAGCCTCGCACATTTTTTTCAATTCCTTCGAATCGTCTGAATGGTCCAGTACCTTGCTAACAATTTTGGCCTTAATACTATGATCTTCTTGCCTCAAATTCATTTTAGCGGCAAAAAATAATTCCTCCCCCGAATAGCTTACCCTCAACTCTTCAACCCTACATTATTTGTGCCTCTCAGGCAGTTCACCGAAGGGCTTGAGCGTAACATTGATTTCTCAGGGAGGCTGAAGAAATCCCTCTGGATACCGAAAAGTTCTGTTGAGCCAATCTTCATTTTTTTTAAGAAAATACTCTTTCCTATAATCACATTCTACCCACACTCTGAGAGACATTCGCAGGAGAGATGTTGAGCAAAATTTCCTTTCTTAGAATTAGAAAATTTAATGGATCACTAGGATTTTTAAAAAAATTTAAGAACTCACGGTTTGTCCCGAACATTGTAATAATAATCTAAGACTGGTCAGGACGGAGAACGAAATGAAGCAACGATAAAAGTAAAATTAAGAACACACAGGCACCAAACACTCATGGCCATAGCTAGCAGGTCATTTGTTTTTCGGATCTCTCTTTCTGGTCGAAAAACAAATTACATGCTAGCTATGGCCATGCAAACACTGCGTTTGGTTGCACTTTGACCCTGGAGGGCACCTGTTCCAACATGACTAGCGGGCGCAGTCGGACGTAGTCGGATATAATTCTTTCGTATTTCTCTCACCAAATACCTAAGGTAAACACCTGTGAAGTCCATTTTTCGGCACAACTTGGAACTTTTTTGTACGGTTTGAATTTCCCAAAAACTCTGTCGCAAAACACGTTATTTAAAAAAAAAATAACATGCACCGGCTGCTAAAGTACATAGAATTTTTCTATTTCCTGACACTATTCACTTCTAAAGTATGTAAAATGAGAATATTAAAAATAAAAGACTCAAAGATTCTCTCCGACCTGATTGCGTTATGAAAAACGCAACCCAATTAATCATGAATTTCCCTTAAAACAGCAGATTTTTGAGCTCGTTTTTGAACTGATTAATTCAAGAACACCGATGGAAAAACGAGATCTTTGGCGTCAAAACTTCATTTGTAGGTTCACCAGAGTCTATATGACAGGTGCATATACTTCCCAAAGCCCCAAAAGAAACTTTAATTTCGACCCATGTCGCGATTTTTACACTATTTGTCCCACTGTGTGCCGCAGCGGATAGTTTGATTTGAACCTTGATGTTAATATAATTCATGACTCACAATTCTCGGGAAATAGAAATCATAGCCGGCAAATTTTTCAATGTTTATAATTCGAAATTGCGTATATACCGCGAAATGTTTTTCAGATTTCAGGGCGGGCATTGCCCGCTCTGGCCCCCCCCCCCTGGCTACGGCCCTGCCTTGGCTACAGACCGTTTTAAAAATATCGTCATTTGTTTACTACATCCGTTTGTGGCTAATACGTGCCTTGTATTTCGTTCACTTTAACCTGCTTTATCCTTAAAAGTAAAAAAAGTCTTTTTCAGGACTAACCCTATTGGGATTATCTAAAAAAAATATATAGGCTATTTCGCGCGGCGGAGTGCCCGATGTGTTTAGATTGCACACGTAAATATCTTGTTATATTTTTTTTCTCGAGCCATCTCTCTTCCCAATCTGCGCATTTCGCGGTTTATAAGATTTGGAAGCTCCTCTACAATCTGTACAAAAATAATTTTTCTAGTACGTCAAAAAATTAAAATGTTAAGCTGATTTTTAGCGGAGTCTTAGCGGACTCACCCTGTATAGAAATCAGTGCTGAACATAATGCATTGCAGTGTATGTGAAATATTTTAGCCCACATATTTTGCTAATTTAATAAATTTAGTAGTGTAAAACCAGTAGGTACTAGGTGATTTTACTTCACCACAGCCGAATTCTCTTACTAAACTCGATCTATTTTACAATTTCGTTCTTCCATAGGAGCTTACCAACAACATACATGTTATAGTTAAGCATACTTACTTTAGTAATTGATTTTAATGAATAATGCTCAATGAAGTATGCATTTTCGTTTTTACAAATTCCAATGTTATCCGATAAGTAGATAATTCAGTTAGTTATCTGTTCTTGGCAATCTCCTCCATAATGTGTGACCAAGTAGTTTAAATCAAAGTTTAAGTTTAACATCATTACTCGACAACCAGTTCCGGTCGTGGTATTGGAATGGGTACTTATAATTGTAAATTTATATATATATTATTTGAATATGAAATTAATGGTTTTTGATAATCTTGGATAGCCAACAATATCATCAATAGCTTGTTTGAAAATATACAAAAATGAGTCGGAGTAAAATAAATATTGTTATGGTATTACTGATAAATTTCATTTTGTATCCTGGATCCGATCAAACATTTTGATCAATCAAAGCAACCCCAAGATCATTGTACGATTGAGCATTACAAAAATCAAATTTTAAAAATGGTTTTAAAAATTTTCTATTTAGACAGGTTGTGATGGGTATATAACATAGCACAGTTTTGTCGTTTGGCTGCTATCATTTTCTAATTAGGTTTCAAAAAACATAATCTACACTTTACATCAAAAATAATCCCCTTAAATACAGTGAAACCTCCTATTATGGGCACTCCCTATAAGCGGACACTTCCTATAAACGGACACATTTCGTAGAGCCAATGTTCTGCTATTATTAACACATGTTAAATAGCCTCTTTTAACCGGACCCTCTAATACACGGACACGGACAGTTCATAAGTCTCATTTTTAGAAAAAATTGCCCCCCCTAACCGGACATCTAATTTGCGCATATTACATTATGTCATCGTTCTGGTGAAATTTAATACTAGTACTTCCTGTTATAAATATTTGAGCCTTATCACGGTTTTCGCAGAACTAATTTCAACGTTGTGTTTCTTTACTGTAGTTTGTTTGTAAAATGCAGAACTTGTTGATTTATGAATTTTATAAATTCAAACTTATATTAAGCAGTTTAACTGCGGTGTTCGTGGGCAATAATTATTTATAATTATAATTATTGTAGTTATGTTCAATAAAATACACTTTTCTGCATGTTTTAATAATTTTTGTGTTCTCTCTTAAACGGACACCTCCTATACCCGAATATGATTGTTTTTTTTAAGCGGACGCCTCCAATAAACGGAAAAAAAGTGTGGAACCATCGGTGTCCGCTTATTGGAGACTTCACTGTATATGCGTTTTGTCATTTCCCAAAAAACTTTCTTTTTGTGCAAAAAAAATTTAATATTATTCAAACTCGATTTATTTTGATAAATTTAACAAATTATCGAAAACCATTGGTAGGTAATAAAAAAAGTTTTACTTTTTTGTCATAACCAACTAAAAATGTTATATTTTTAAACACATGTTATATGTACTGTATAAATACATACTTGAATATACAGCGAGTCTGCTATGATAAATCGCCTTGATATCTGGATTACTTGAACTGTAAATAATATTTTTGAACAAATTGTAATAGCCAGTGTCCCCATTTTATAGGCGCAATCAAAAATATTTTTTGGCTTTTCCAACGACATTATACTACTTTTGGAAATGTTGTATAAAACTCTACATGACAGAATACGAAACACCAAAATTCGAGTAACATGTAACATCAAAGATATAGAATAGTGGTGACGAAACCGAAGAAGACAGTGGCGAGAATATGTAGAACGTTTGGACAACCAACAATTAGTGAAAATGTGCATGACCCAAACACCACACGGTAGGAGACAGCCAGGAAGTCCGCTGTAACGCTAGCGAGTTTGCTGGACATCAGTGCTACATGAACTAGGCAAGTTAAAAGCAAAACAAGAATATAACATTTTTTTTTAAATTAGAACTGTGTTAATTAGTGCTGGTAATACAGTTCTCTGTAAAGTCCCGTTAAAAAAATGTTTACTTTAAGAGTTCTCCTAAAATATTTTTAAATGTTGCCGTCTAATAGTTCAAATTAGTTCGGTATTAAAGTAAATTGGGAAATGAAACAAAAGTACACCTAGCTGAAATCACATACCGAAAAGACAGGGTGTGACAGTACTGTCTTCCCTGATGATTTTAAATGAGGCGTTTCGCATTTACAAATTAGTTTGTAAACTGTTATCGAGTGTAGTCACTATTTGGACTATTAACTACAAGAGAAACAAAATTTTGTTTACGTAAAGTTATGTCACAATGGAGACCCATACAATAATCAATTTCCGATCCATAAATTCGTGCTCTCTCCGTTTCACACATATGCAGAATCATTTAAATTTGGAGAGATGATTATATTACAAATAAATTTTCTAATATTGTATTAACTAATATGAGCTTTTTATATATATGTGACTTCCTTATACCACATGAAAATTAACTTATTTGCTTAAAAATTTTGAGTAAATACACAATTTGCGATCATCTTGTATAATATGCCACAATACATTCAATTGACCAAGTAATATTACAAATTAAACAATTTTTCACCAAACTGAAATTAATTAGCTTCACGAGTGATATGCGCGCATAGTTACATATTTGGTGAAAATTACGTACAAACAATAAAACTGGTTAGAGCAAAAACGAGAAAGTTTAGAACTTTAGACTTTTTATTTGATGACACATTATAGATGTTATACTTAGTGTTCCATTTATAAAAACATAAGTTTCATTTGCACCAGCTTGACCAAACTTTCTCCTTGTTTCTAATAGAATTTTCGACATTTTCAATAAGATTTCATATACTACACTAAATAGGCACCCTGCATAAAATTTAATCATTTTAGATAATTGTGAATTGCGCACAAAATAAGGAGATACTATTTTTTAATTATAGCCAATAATAGCAGCTGTAATCAAATGCCTTATCAGTTTAGTCGTTATAAATAAAGTAGGAACAGTAAACCATGCTAGTTGAGTGCTAGGACTCAAGTAGTGAACAATGGCAGCACTTTCTGCTAGTTTTAAATTAACAGTAGTTTTATTGTCAGTATTTGTGTGTGTAAATTCATGGCTGTCTTGTGAGCAGACATTCTGCAAATACATTCGTAACCCAGAAACCCCAAAAGCCAAGAATGACACCTTGAATTACAATACAGTGATATACCACGATTTAACTATAGAGGGTGAGATCAAAACTGAATCATCTCTATTGCCATTACGATTTCAATTGTCGGTATCTGCCACCTCAACTTTTCGTTTACTTATCGATGAACGTAATATAAATCGCCATCGTGTACCGGAAGCATTGGATGGTCAATTTCCGCCTCTTCCAATAACATATAATAAAGATGATGCCAAGAAAACAATAACCGTTAACCATGAAAACGACACAGCAATAATTCACAGTGAACCGTTTAAAGTGGAATTCTATAACAATGATCGACTCGTTTCAGTTGTTAATGCAGCAAATCGTCTTGTATTTCAGACGGCAACAACAGACAAATTTGCAATTGCTTTAGATGTGTCATTCAAAGATGTTCAACGTGCTTATGGTATACCAGAACATGCAGAACGTTTGGCACTTCGAAGTACCACTGCCGGTTTAGATCCATATCGTCATTTTAATTTAGATTATGGAAGTTATCAAATAATATCAACTGAATCACTATACGGTGCTATCCCCATACTATACGCTCATGGAATCAAATATTCGTCAGCTGTTTTGTGGTTGAATTCTGCTCAAACATGGATCGACACTACCATTGGCCCCAATACAGTGGAAGCTTTCTTCATGAGTGAAAGTGGTGCTATGGAAATGTTTGTATTTACAGGACCTACCCTTAAAGATGCAGTTCAGCAGTATGCAAAATTAACAGGTGTGGCGCCATTACCACAATTATTCACTTTAGGATATCACCAAAGTCGATACAGTTACATGACACAAACTGAAGTAGAAGATGTTGTTCAAAACTTTGATGCCAATGATCTTCCTGTGGATGTTTTGTGGCTTGATATTGACTATGCAGAGGATAAGAAATATTTCACTTGGGATGGACAAAGATTTCCAGAGCCCTTAAAATTGCTCGATAATCTGGCAAGTACTCAACGAAAACTGGTGGCTATAATTGATCCACATTTTAAGGTTGATGAAAATTACTTTCTTCATAATGAAGCCACAGCTAAAGGGTATTATGTGAAGCAGCTTGAAAATAACATTTTGAAGGATTACGTGGGATTATGCTGGCCCGGAGAGAGTAGTTACTTGGACTTCTTTAATCCAGACGCATTGGACTATTATGCTAGCTTGTATTCGGAGAAACCAGAGTTTAATCATAAAAATATCCATTTGTGGAATGACATGAACGAGCCTGCTGTATTTCAGAACCCTGTTCATGAACAAACCATGTCAGGTGATTTAATACATTATGGTAATTTGAAACATCGTGATGTACACAATATTTATGGTTTTTTCCAAACCATGGGTACTCGAAAAGGTTTACTAGCTCGTACTCATAATGTTCGTCCATTTATTCTAACACGTTCCCATTTTGTTGGTATTCAACGTTATGCGGCTATTTGGACTGGAGATAACAGAGCTACATGGGAATATCTGCAAATTAGTATACCAATGTGCCTTACAGAGGCTCTAGCAGGTGTAAGCTTTTGTGGAGCAGATGTGGCAGGTTTTGGAGGTATTCCTGATGACGAATTGTTTCAAAGATGGTATCAAGCAGGTGCATGGCTACCTTTCTACCGAGGACACTCTGCAATTGATGTACCAAGAAGGGAACCTTACCTGTATGTAGAAGAGATTCAGAATCGAGTTAAAGTTGCTTTACATCAGCGGTATGCTCATCTTCCTGTATGGTACACATTGTTTTGGGAACATGAACAGTTTTACGAACCTGTTATTCGTCCAATCACTTATCATTACCCAAGCGAAGCAGCAGCACTAAGTATTGACAATGAATTTTTAGTAGGAGCCAATATTCTAGCAGCTCCAGTTTTAGAACAAGGTGTTTCTTCAACACATGTGTATTTACCTGGAGGAGAATCCGAAATTTGGTACAACATTGATGACAATTTCACAAAGCTGAATGGTTCAGGATACCACTTAGTAAATGTTAGTTTGGACTCTGTTCCAGTTTTTTATAGAGGTGGAAGCATCATTCCACGAAAAAATATACCAAGACCAACTACCGTAGGAACACATAATGATCCATACACTCTATATATCTGTCCCGATAAAACTAATGAAGCAGAAGGCACTCTCTATGTGGATGATTATGAAAGTTTTAAATATCAAACAGATAAGCAATATTTATATATTAAATTAGCCTATGCCAACGATTCCATTTTCTCTTCTATAAAAGTAAATGAAGACAATTATGATGGTGCTGCGCGGCTTAATCAGGTGGTCCTTTTAAATCCACCAGTAAATGTAATAGGAGTAACATTTTCAGGAGATCGTCTTGACACCCTTCCCATCACATTTACTTACAGTGATGATAATAAACTTTTATTTATCAATGATATTTCTGTTAACTTGCAAAAAGAATTTGGGATTTATTTAACTATAGGATCAAATGCAGTAGTTTTTAGACTAAGTAGTTTTCTTTTATTTGCTGCAGCATTGCGTTTTATATTAATCTAAAAGCAATATTGTTTTTTAAATGTATAGTACCTGCTATGTATATGCATTTATTACTTGTATTGCATGTGTTATTTTATTAGATAAATACTATATACACTGTGTAAAATTAATATGTAAAGAAGAAATGCATCACGAATTAGACACTGTATTTAACAGTAAATGTTAAAACAAAGAATTACCTGTAAATAAAAGTTCTCTTAGAAATTAAATAAAGTGTCAATATTACCTTATTTCATAAGTTACATACCTTGGTAAATTTAGACTTTTGGTTAATGTTTCAACTGGATTTAAAGTATACAACTGAAAATTGGGAGCTTCTGAAATAATTAATTAAAATGAAATACTTTTGACTTTTATTAGTGTCATAATTAAAAGAAATAAAAATGTGTTCAGATACATTCAGTATCAGTCAAGAATAGAAATTTAAAAATTTCAAACAATAAGAGAAATTATTGCCAATATAACTAATAAAAAATATAATTAAGCCATCACAGCAGGTTTCCTAATTTTCTAAATTCATGTAACTATTTTTTCTACAGAATCGTCGGCCTTTGTGTGAAGCGTATACGTTTTCAACATTGGCAAAAAGATTATAATAACAAAAAACTATTCCAGTTACCAAGCAGTATAATATGTATAGTAGTTCACATTTAATACATTTCTTGTCCAACATTTCAAAATTATGTTAAAAAACGAATTGCAGTTGCGATTTTATATGTGTACAAAATAACAGCAACACTGTACAACTTACTGTAGCAAACGCTATTTAGCAGGGTTGTTTTTGGACATCTCATGGACTTTCAATTTCTATAGAATAAAACTAGAGGTGCTCGAGCCGTGCGGTTGTGAAGCAGTGAAGTGAAAACGTTATCTTAGTTGCACCATACTGTACGCGAGTGTAGAGGTAACCAGTGTGATACTAGATTTACCTTTTATCTATTTCACGTAAAAGAAATGATACTAATTTATACCGAATCTTTCCACAAACGAAAAACTTAATACACAGATATGAACTGACAAACAATGGAGGCTTCTGAGTATAGGGGCTCTTCAAACACATTTACCCAACAAATAGAACAATGTAATTCTCAAATGGATGTTGAACCTTATTCAAATATAGCCAAAACTAATGTTAATGCCACTGTAGTTTTTCCTAAAAAGGATCAAGCTATTATAATAGATACAATTGAAGGAATAAAACAAAATGACTATGTCAAGACTATCGGTACAATAGTTGAGGGGTTCAGTGGAAAAGTGGTATAAGTGATATTTTTGTATAAATGAAGATAAGTGTAGTATTGGGTAGTTAAAATGTGTTTCCGTTTGGGGAAAAATTGGTACAAGTGATTCTGTGAGTATGTGGTGACATCTGCCACCAGCTGTGTTGACGTCTTATCGAAACCTGTAAAATCTATTTTGAAAAAGTGGTGCTAGTGCACGTGTCTCACTTTTGTATTTATGAAACACTGGTGCAAATGCAAGAATCAAGTGCACTTGTACCGTTTTTGCACGCTGTGAGTTTACTGTGTGGTACATGTGATTCCATTTTTAAGCGGTTTTTGCAAGGAGAATAATCGTGTTTTTATATAAAATAATGGTAAGTAAACGGTAAGTAAACATTATAATCATACATGTTTAATGTAATGATGTTTACTGATAGGCAAACACACATTTGTTACCCAACAAAACCTTGTTTTCTAGAATTTTTTGACTTTCACGACTCCGATTTGGATAAGGAGTATGTTCCTGATTTTACCAGCAGTGAAGAAAGTGACGATATACAAAGAGAAGAAAGCAGAAATGAAAATAGATAGTGTTGGAAAAGAAACTGTTAAGGGCAAGAAAAAATTTAGAAATCCAAACCAACATGAACGGGAACTAAGAAAGAAGTTACGAAATAGTGGAAAAAGCTACATTGGACATCGTAATAAGCCAAAAGATGTAAAAAGGTTTGTGTACTTTAAACATTCTTGCCGTTATAACAGTCAAAACATTTCCGAAGAAAATTGCTTGGAGATTTTTAAGAACTTCCGCGAACTTGCAATTTGGGATTTACAAAATGCGTTTATTTCATCCTGTATTAAGGTCGATAAGCGGTCAAAGAATAATGCAGTTACTCATAAAAGCAAGTCTGTCACTGTTGCATTGAGAAATCAACGAATTTTGTAAAGAATTTTTTCTTAAAACTTTACGTATTAGCAATGGGAGGTACTCACGTGTTGTTAGTAGAATAAATGACTTAGGTTTTACTGGTCTAAACAACCAAATCCCAATAAAATCTCAGACGAAGATCGTAACCTAGTGAAGCATCACATAAAACTATTTCCTAAATACAGGAATCACTACACTTGGAAAGACAACCCTTACAGGCAATATTTACCGTCTTATTTAAATTTAACAATAATGTATAAGTGCTATGTAGAATTTTGTGCCGAGAAACAACAACAACCTGTAAAAGACTGGCTCTATCATTTAATATTTAACACAGAGTTTAATATTTCATTCCATCAGCCACACACCGACACGTACAATAGATGTGATATATTTGCAGCAGCTTTGAAAGCTACTGATGTCGAACAGAAAAAGAAAGAAATAATGACAGAACAAGAAGTAGGTACATCACAGGCGAGCGGAGAAAGCAGTAAATGAAAAAAGAAAGCCAAGGATTTAGCAAAGTAATCAGAGAACAAAACAGTCGCTATATGTTTTGATCTTCAGAAGACATTGCCTACACTGTGTTTAACGACTAACAAAGTTTAATATATGCGAGTCCTTTGGACATACAATTTTGGAATTCATGATCTTGCTAATAATAAAGCTGACATGTAAGTATGGGATGAAAGCACTGCTTCAAGGGGGTCCTCAGAGGTCGCCTCTTCTTTGCTGAAATTTGCAACAACTGCCTAGCTGTACAAAGCACATCATAGCATTTAGCGATTCTTGTGGTGGGCAGAACAGAAATAAAAATATTGTTAAGTTTTGGATGTACATTGCAAAAACTACAGCCATAGAGATTATTGACCATAAGTTTTTAGATACAGGCCACACACATATGGAATGCGACGAAGACTTTGGCATTATAGAAAAACATAAACGGCATATTCCATATGTTTTTGTTCCAGACGAATGGATAAAAGCTATCGACGCCAGTTGCAAAAAATTTAAAAATGAAAACGGAAGACTTTTATGCTTTTTCTGATATAGATGGTGTAACAGTAAATATTAACAAAGATAGTGCAAAAAGAAATATTCGTTGGTTAAAAATAAAATGGATTAGAATAGAAAAACATAAACCCTTCACAATGGAATTTAAGGAAGTTTGGATGAAGATTTAGATTTTTTTGAAGCAGATTGTTCAACCAAGACAATAGGTAGACCATCATCTTTAACACTGAGACCACTACATTATTTGCCTCCCAAAATTAAATACTTAAAATGGCAAAATTTGATGACTTACTTGAATTTATACCGCCCGTGTAACACAGGTTTTATAAAATTTTACCTCATGAAGACCCACCTAAAAAGAAAAAACAGAAAGGCAAAAATAAGGCAAACGAATACACATCTGTAGAAGGCATAAATAACGTAGCCGATATTGATGATAGTGAAAAGTTTTACTTGGTATCTGATGACGATAATGACGATGATGACTAGTAGATACTTTCATTTATTGTTTCGTAGACTATATTTATTTGTATCGTAGTTATAGTTGTATAACTAGTCAGTTTGTAGTATTTTCCAAAAATAAATACACTTCAACTGAACTTGTACTACTTTTACGTTAAGCCCTTTTATAAGCAAAAATGGTATAAGTATTTTTTTTTATTTTTTTGCTGAATTAAAAAAATATATATTTCAATTGACTATATTTTAAGAAAATTTAGATTATCAACAATTATTATACTTACCTAAACGAACTTGTGGTAGGCTTGACAGAGAATTTACTATTACCTTTTAGCTTTAGCTTTAAATATCTCAAAATGATTGCTTGATCACTTGTACCACTTTTCCGCTGAACCATTCAGTTAATCCTTCAAATATACGATTTGTTTCAAGAATGTTGCAAGGCCGTCTTTGTATTTTTCTTTCGAGTAAAGAAATTGTCAATAAACTAACTACTAAATATAAAACCATAGAAATAAACGAAATTAACCATGAGATCCGTCCTTTGATTACTCCTACAAATAAAATAATCATATCCAATGCATGCCCCTTTATACCACATGTTATAATAGAGACAGCTTTGAAAGATTGTGGCCTAAAACCAGTTTTTCCCATCCGATTTTTAAGGGCAGGAATCCTTGAAGATGGATACTGCCATATTTTGAGTTTCCGACGACATTAATTCGTGTTAGACAATAATACTCAAATTCCCGATTCTTCACGAATAAGTTTCGAAGATACAACTTTCAGGAACTTTCTTTCGACAGATACAATATCGTGCTTTCTGTGTAAACACGTTCATATAGCAAACAAATGCCCAAATGTAGCCAAACAAAATGCCACTACAGAAGAACCGTCAACGCTTCCAATTTTTCCGCGACTACCCCCCTCCCCCCCGTTTCAAAGTTCAAGACACCACCCTTAACAGAAACTGAAGAAAATACTACCCTAAGTAGCAAATCACCTAAACGGCCAGTAAGCTCAACAACTAGCAATATACCTGAAAATGAAACAACTAAAATATCACAGATATAATTGGAACTACAGAAGAGCGGGAAATATTTGTGGTTCCATCTCTAGAAACAACCAAAGAACAAAACCAAAAAAGCGAAAACAAAAAATTTAAAAAAGCCGTTCAACAGAAAGTCTTCGCCAAACTATTGAAAATTATCTAGAACCGATAAAGAAAAAATCTGAACAAAACCCAAACCAGTAAGTGTTAAACTACGAAGACTTTATGGAAAATGTACTTGGATCATCGGATCCTATAAGTGAGGCCAACACTTACACCAACGATATTAGATCGCTAATCACAATGATAAAAAATATATATCCGTATTTAACAGCGAGAAGCATAAAAAACAGATGCAGTCCAATAATAAACAAAATAAAAACCGCAAAACATGAAGATGATGAAGATTTGATGTCAGTTTCTAGCATCTGCTCGGATGCCTCTCTTATTTAATGATAAAAAGAATAAATAAAGTAATCTCATAGTACATTATCTAACATTCATACTACAATGGAATACTAACGGGTTCTTTACCCGTCTTGAAAAACTGAATCTACTAATATGGCAAGACAAATCGATAATTATTTGCTTAGAAGAAACAAATTTTAAAAATAATTTTATCGCGAAAATACGCGGCTATACAGACTTTCTAAAAATAGAACAGAAACCAATGGAGCCAGTGGAGGAGCAGCTATATATGTTAACAACTCTTACTATTGCGAAGAAGTACCTCTAACGTCAACTTTGGAAGCAGTTGCTGTATCTGTTCTACTTCCAAGAAAAATCTGTGTCTGCAATGTCTATATACCAAATAGCTAAAGCCGCGACAACAATGAATTAAATAACTTAACCAACCAATTACCCAAACCATTTGTTCTACTGGGGGATTTCAACAGTCATAATACGTTATGGGGATCAAACACAATACACAGCAGAGGTCGCATGATAGAAAAAATTATAAATAGACCAGAGCTAGTACTCTTGAATACTGCCGAACCAACTATATTTAATTCGGCGTCCGGAAACTTTTCCAATATTAACTTCTGCATGTGCAGCGCTCAAATTGCATCATTACTAAATTGGGAAGTATACCTATATCTCTACTGTAGCGATCATTTTCCAATAAAACTAAAAATAATAGATATTCCAAAACAGTCAACAACAACAACCTCATCAAAATGGAGACTAAAACATGCCGATTGGGAAAAATACTCAGAGCTTATCCTAGCCAAGCTAATAAACTTAAAAATGTCCAACAACATAGATGAAAACGTGTTCGAATTCACAGAACTATTAAACTGAAATAGCTATTAAAATGACGCAAACAAATACATGTAGCCACCAAGTACCTTGGTGGAATGAAGAATGTAAGAAAGCAGTGCGGAATAGCAAAAAAGCATTTTACAAATACAGAAAACAAAACACAAGAAAATTTAATTATATTTAACAAACTACCAGCCAAAGCCAAAGTGAAACAAACAAAGCAAAAGAAAATCATAGAGCGACTATGTATCTTCTATGTCTCGCTACACACCTATGACGCAGATGGTACAAAATAGGGAGAATAAATGGTACAACATACAAACCTCTGATAACAACATTATTAAATGAGAACAGCACAATATCAACACCATTAGAAATTGCTAACTTACCAGGGTCTACGTTTCAACAAAATTCAAGCAACGATAATCTCCACGAAAAATTCCAAAAATACAAGGAAGAGGAAGAGAATAAACCCATAAAAAACGAATATGCAGACAACCCTATCAACAACATTATCAGTGATGTAGAGCTTAGTCTTGCCTTCAGAAATTGTAAAAACGCTAGTCGAGGACCTGATAAAATAACCCTTTCTATTTCTACAACATCTACGAGCCAATGGAAAAACACATCTACTCAGTATTTATAATCACATTTGGACTAAACAGATTTTTCCTAAAAAATGGCTTCAAGCGCTCTTAATACCGATAGCCAAACCTGGAAAGCATGAAACGAATCCATTAAATTATCGTCCTATTTCTCTTGCATGTACGATATGTAAAGTGTTAGAAAAAATTATTAACAGGAGGTTAATATGGCACCTCGAATCCAACAACCTTCTCGATTCAATTCAAAGCGGCTTTCGCAAGAACCGATCAACAAACGACCGTATAGTTACTCTAGAAAGTGAGATCAACGAAGTCGTTGCCAACAAACTACACCTTACAGCTATTTAGCCTACGATATGATATGGAAACACAGAATAATTCAGATCCTACATGACTGGGGTATCACAGAACTCATTCTTGCTTTCATAATAAACTGCCTTCAACAACGAACTTTTCGAGTAAAAATAAATGGACTCAAATCTTGCTCCTTCGTGCAAAAAAATGGTGTTCCTCAAGGATCAGTTCTCAGCATTACTCTCTTCCTGATAGCTATGAATGACATAAAGAACTTTATTAAACAGCCAGCTAAAGCAACACTTTTTACAGATGATATGACAGTTTATGTCAAAGGTAAGAATCTAACGTCAATTCGTATCCTCCTCCAGAATACAACTAATGAATTAGAGAGATGGTCCGAACAATCAGGATTTTAATTTTCCCAATCAAAAACGAAATGTATACACTTCCATCGTTTCCATAAGCCAGTGAATAGCCCATCAGTACTTTTAAAAGACACCCTTATTAACTATGTGGATAACACCAAAATCTTAGGTATAAATTTCGACAAAAGACTGTCTTGGGCACCACACCTCAAATACCTAAAAATGAATGCAATCGACGGCTAAACATTCTGGAAATAACTTCCCATACTAATTGGGGAGCCGATAAAAAAATTCTGCTTAATCTATACAAAGCAATACGTAAGCTAACTGATCCAATCCATCATGCAGGAGTTAGAATGTCCATAGGAGCATTCCGAACCAGCCGAACTTCCAGTATTCTAAGTGACAGCTAACCCTGCAGTATGCCGCCAGTATATCTGCCCACCCTGAAAACCCGGTGCACAACCTTTTCTTCTCCCGTTGTTTTTCATGCACTTTTCCAATCTAAGCCAAAATTATCCCCAACCTTTAGTCACAGATTAAACAAACTACTAACAAATATTGAAGTTAACTTTAATCAAGTTCCCAAACACAAATCAGGCCATATACCACCCTGGGAATTAACTCCATTATCTGTTGATTTAACACTAACGGCTCTTCCAAAGAGTGACACAAACCCGACAATATTTAAAACAAAATTAAATGAAATGTGTAACAAGTACCACCAATTTGAAAAAATTATACTGATGCTTCAAAGACAGACAATGGAGTAGGAGCTGCCGTTGTAACGCCATCCCAGCAGTTTCAATTCAAACTTCCACCACTAAGCAGCATTCTTACAGGAGAAGCAACTGCAATCTTACAAGCAATGAAATTCGTGAAAGAACACAAAGAACAATCAAAGTTTCTTATCATTACCGACGCATTTTGTTCCATAAAAGCCAAACAAGATGTATCATCCCCGAACTCTATTATAATATGCTCAGTTTCATATGAAATGCACCACCCATTAAAAATAAAGCTACGTGTTTGAAAATTTGTTAAAATGTTTTATTATTGCATATGAAATGATCATTATTTCCATTAAAAAAAAGCAAGAGGTTGTGTTGTTAGTCTACTGTCTCTCATCAATTTGTTGTTGTTTGTGAGCAAAAGACGGCCGTAGGAAGGTCTGTCGATATCGAGGAGAAAGACAAAATCTAGCGTTTGTTGAAAGACGCCATACAGCTTTAACACCTGGAGTTATGGTTTGGGGTGCGATTTGATTCGGTAGAAGATCACCTCTTGTGTTGGTCCCAGGCACTTTAAATGCTCATCGCTATATTCATAATGTCCTGGAACCGGTGTTAGTACCATCCATACAGACGTTCCCAAACGGTATTTTCCAACAGGATAACGCACGTCCACACACCGCAAACATTACCAGAACGTACCTCCAACAAGCACAATTGCAAATGTTGCCCTGGCCTGCACGATCACCGGACTTATTGCCGATCGAATATCAGAAGAAATCACTCAACACGGATTAATAATTAAAAATGAGTATAAATCTGTGATTATATTATGGATACCGTCACATATCGGTATAAACGGTAACGAATAAACAGATCGAACAGCCCGTAAAGCAGTGCAATCAACAAAGGCAACAGATATCAAAATAATCATGCCAAACGATTATGAAGTATGTGCAGAGAACATTGTTTAAATATGTAGCAAAACCAGTGGGACCAAGAACAAGGAAACAAACTTAAAAGCATAAAAAAATACGTAAAGCCATGGACGGACTATCACTAATTAAATACAAAAGATAATGGTATTCTGACGCGAATTCGAATTGGACATAGTCAACTGACCCACAACTACCTCCTACAAAACTCAAATCCCATAATGTGTGACACATGTAACCAACAAATAACCTTACAACACATAATCACCGAATGTACAAGATACACTGCAAATAGATCCCAACACCACATTCTAGGTTCTATACAAGAGGCTTGGGCAAATAACAAAGAAAGTTTAATCAGCTTACTTCAGTTTCTAAAATCTACACTTGTATCACCTATTGTAATCCATTGTACCAAGCGCTAATGACCAACGCAGTCGAAGCACTAAAATTACAATAAAAAAAATTTTCTATGCAACATTTTGCTATGAAGTGAGAAATTAAAAGGTAGGTACCTATATAATATTTTATGGTTTCAACAAAACTCATTAGAAAATTTCTATATAACAAAGTAAATTTATAAAATTTCTTTATGTTGTAATGTTATACAATATAGTGAAATGTCTAATCCCTCTTATTTTGTTCATATTTTGGTTACACTTATTGTCTTCGGGTCTATAGTTGTCGTTTTATTGTTGTTAAATTTATATGGCAGTCTCGTGTTTGCCAAATAATCATAAGAACTAAGATATGTAAGATTTATTGACCAAAAGTTTATTTATAAGCGGCAGTAATGGATAAACAATTGTTATGCAAGTACATCTGGAAACTGTAGTTATATCATACATTTATTTTTTGCAGTCTTGGCAGTAGTAATATACATGAGTTTTACATACAAAGTGATTTTTTAAAAAGTCAATTGCAGTAGCCTAGGGGTTGTCCTGTCTATATTAAGCTTTAGAATCTGACAATATGAAAATTGTAACAGAAAGAAAGAAATCTTGACGAAAAACCTGTAATTTACTTCCCTTAATAAATTACAAATCAGTTGCAACTAAATACTTGTTCATTTTCACATTTTGTTGGGCCAAAATTTTTAACTACCTGAACTGTCACACAGTTAGACATACAGGTAAATGTCATTCAAAGCTGACGGAATAGCTTTTTTTCTAGGCTTGCTGCAATTGACTTCTTAAAAAATCACTTTGTACATATTTTGAACAATTACAACACAGTATGTTAGTTTTATTATCATTTGAAGAGGGACAAAAATTACATCTGTTAAGCTTGTTTGTAGTTGGTTCTTCTCTTACTTCGGCATTGCTCGTTGAAGGTCATGACCTTATAACAATTTCAGCTGCAGGAATACTTCGAGGAAGATGTTTCCTTTCTTGCAGTAATGGAGTGATCAAGGAATTACCCAATTCTTCAATAAATAGTCGACGTTTTGTAAGTTTGGCAGCATTCCAGGTTGGATTTACTTCGCACCACAGAACATACGCGTTGTAAGCTGAAATGTCCATGATATTATAAAAGATAATCATGGGCCATCTTTTAGTTTGTCGTTTGCATGTGTATGTTATAACTAACTTATCTAAAGTGTCTACAGCACCCTTGGTTTTGTAGTAATCTAAAATCATAAACGGCTTTTTTATGATCTTTATCACACACACCGGAATCGTGGTGCATGGTGCTCATGATTGTCACATTTTTATTCCGTTTCGGAGTATAGGAAACTACCGTTGTGTTATTGGTGAAGTAAAACTTTGAAAAAAGTACTTCTTTCCTGGTGCAGACCAATGCGGTTGGCAATTCAGGCTTATTTTTTCGAATAGTGTCAAGCATGGTTATATTTCCTTTCAATAGCATCAGTCCCAGGTCGTGCAAGGTAAAAAATTATCACACGTTACGTTGTGACCTTTCAGACCATAAGTAATGTCTAGCACAACTCTTTTACCTTGACCTTTCTCTGGAGGTTTACCTTCTTTTTTGGCTGGCTTATTGGCTTCGTACGGCCTAAATGTACAACGGCTTCTGTATAGCAGCTAATGTATCAGTCTGGTGTTATTGTGGTGGAGTTCCTTTATGGTCAAAGCGAATTATTCGCGAAATTACATGAAATCGTTGTAGGGACATCATTGCTCTGAATATGGGGCGGCCTACATTTCCATTCCAACAGCTTACTGTTGCTTCTCCATAAGATTTATGCATTCCATCTTGAAGCAGTAGGCCCAAATATGTTTCTAATTCAACTACTGTTAGTTTTTGCAACTGGTGACCATAAATTCTTTTTTCTTCTAAATTTGATATTTTCAAAATTAAGTTTACAATTTTTCGCGTAAAAAATAGGGAATACATGGCTATTACATCATATATCCTAGCCGTAGCATACCTTGTTGGTCCAAGGTTCAATGAAATTATATTTGCTGTTGAAAAACTACCTTGTTGATTAGGTATATTGCAATTCCATACTACAATGTCATTTTTTGAAGTTATGTTATTAGCCACAGCATCTTATTTGGAATCGTAGCTTCCATTTCATCATACGATTCACTATACACCTCAACTTCGAACAAACGGTCCTCTACTTCAGAAGCACTACCATCACCATCAGAAGCATACAAAAATTTCTCAAGTTCACTATTCGCCAACCATCTCTTACTACACATTTTTAATAATTTCTTCCAACTGTTGTTTCTTATTATAGTAGCATCAAGCTTGATGTTTACTATGAAACTAACACATGGGTACTCACCGGCAAAATATATCGCGGAGCTACGAACAATTACAGGAAGCAGCTTGTCGTTCACGGCACGTAAATAATGCTCATGTTGAAACTTGTTCAGTAAATGTAGAAATATACGTTATTTCTATGAAAATAAAACAAAACCAATAAAATACGTTCATTTATGATAATAATTCGCTTCTTTTTCCTCAAATTTTAACCAAACTAATCTGGCCATATTGACCCGAACACAATGAGTGTAACAAACGCATTTAAAAATAAAACTAAATGTATTTTTTTGTTATCAATCTAGGTACACTGTTATTAGAGTAAAATAGTAAAAGTCATATAGCGGCAACAAAATATTTAAATAACTAAACGATTTATGGGCATTAGAAGAACGCGACGGGTCATATTGACCCGAATACAATAGGAGGGTTAAGTCAAAGTGGTAGGGAATGAATGTAATATTCGAATATCAGCATTTTTAAGAAAATGGACATGAAGTAATTTTCCACTTTTTTGTTTGTTATACAAAATATTTACAATATTATCATATTATTTTTTTTTTAAATCAAATGTTACAAAATAAATGAATATATTTTGTTTTTTATATTCACAATATTTGTCCACTAATCACAAAGCCTGAACTAGTTCTTCCAGTAGATTGTCTTGACCACATAAAAAAATTGACAATGTACTTACTTTACTTTACTTAGTCGGAATAGCAACATTCCTGGTATAAGTGTCATAGTTTCACATTTCTTACTTTCACGATCATTATAAACACATTGATGTTGAAATTGTTGTTCTTTCAAATTGTAGACAATTGTGTGTATTAGCGGCTATGCCAAATTTACTTGCAATATCTTTTTTTACAACTTTCTCAACTTCCTAAATTAAACACTCTTTCTCATTCACATTAAAAATGGTTTGTAACAAAGTTGAATCAGAAGCAAGTTACTCATTTTAAACGACCACCAGAAATTATCAAGTGGGATTTTACAACCCTCAAGGTTCTAAGAAATAATCACATCAATGCTATTGTTACCAACTTATTAGTAAGCTAAGAAATATTTTTATTACAATTCTAATATACACAATTACGAGTTTTTTCTATTCTTGATTTATACATGATATAATAAAAACCATTACACATTACATGCCAATAGTACATGGCAAACAATAGCAATTTTATGAAAGATGTTTTCTGTATGTTGCTTTTCCAGATAATCTATTGTTTATCCATAAATCAAATAAACAGCAGAGGCAAAGATAATTAAATTAAATTACTATTATGATGTTATGGGGACTGACTTTTAGGCTACCCCGAAGTTCAGTTTCAATGTTTTTACAAAAAATAATATTTTAGAAGCATGGGATTATTCATTTACTTCTTTCTCCCAAAGACATTGTGATATAATATTTTTTAAACAGTTGCTTTACATTATTGCCCTGTTACTGTATTTTACGTCAATGACAAACAAAGCATAAAACTACGAATAAAATTTGCTTTTAAATAAGGATGTTCAAGAATGTACAAGAATCAAAATGCAAATTGTATGTTATATTATTATGTAATTCCTTTAGGCAAAAATAGTTTATTTTATTACTCTATACATACAGATGCAGCTATTGTAAGTGTATTGAAATATTTACTTGGAAGTAAGATGTCAGGCAACATGTAAAATAATTTTTAAATTGTGTAAATTTTTTACCAGATACCGGGTATGATTCCATTAACCTCATTCTGTTAACCAAAATAGGTTAATTCATATAAATGTATAAAAGAATTGGCATATCAATAAAATATAAATACACATCATAGCTATCTGCTTCTACTTACCTGAGTTTCAGTAACTTGACTAGTTTTAGGTCCAACCGCTTGGTTTAATGCGACTGTTAGATTCACAACCCTGGTTTTAGTATTATCAGTAGGATTGTGTGTCCAAGCAGTTTGTGTGAGATCAGTGGTTTTTCTAGATGCATGAAAGTCTAAAAAGAATTTGGAACTTGTGAACAGCAGCGTAAACAGTTGGTCTACATGCATTGGTATGACTTCATTTAGCAGTTGTTTTCCTTCATGTGCTGATGTACACCTAGCAGAGTTTTCAAATCTGAAACATAAATTTGAATTTTAAACATCAACATTCTTTTCAGTACTATTGTTATCTCTATATTATTTTCATAAAGAAAGGTGGCACACAAATAAATGAGCAAAACACTTTGCCCATTTTCCTATTTTAAACAGTCTCTGCTTAGTTATAAGATCACAATAATTACACATTATGAAAGCATTTGAATGAGGACTGTTTTGAAAATTGTGTTCACAAAATAATTGTTGCTTTAATAATGTACTAAATTTCTGCTTTTATATAAAAATACAACCAGAATACTTTACTTTATATAAACTAACATAAAGAAATGTAATCAGTTGTAGTGGAAGTAAAAATAAAATTGTTTTATCCCACAAGTTATACACTAAACAAGTATGTCTGCTGAAGACATTTAGCAAATAGCAAAATTTTGAAGCTAGAGAGTTCCAAAAAACAAATACTCAATTTGAATTTATACAAATATTTATGGGAATTCATTATTACAAAAAAATTGTTTGTAATACATATTTTTTCTTTTGGTGTTCATATTCGAAAATTTATTATATCATAAATTGCTAATACACTTTTAATTATAAATTCCATCATAATCTGTATCCCCACAATTGAGTAAGAGAATAACTTAAAATTTTCAAAAATGTGGTGAACTTTCTAAATAAGATGAAATAATTTTGTGGGACTTTCAGATTCCCACTGCGTAACCAAATTTAATGTACATTTAAATTTTAAAAGAGTAATGTTTTATTCTTATAATTTTTAGTATATTACAATCTTAATACCTTAAGGGTGTCATGTAAATTGGATAATGGTTTTTGAGTAATCTCAAAATATAAAAAAAGATCCCAGACATTCATATCAATATTACTGTTATTATTTTGGTTTTTAATATAAAAAAAACGCAAATCCCGTAAAACTGTGACAGGCAGCTGTCAAATTGAAGTCATAGTTAATGCTAAAGTGATAAAAAGTTAAAGCCGTCGCATTTATTTACCTGTGACTAATATTAAAAACGTCAAGATGTATGGATCCAAAAGTTTTATATATCCTATGTTCATAGTGCAGACTGCCAATCGGTATACTTTTTTTAGAAATCTACAATTTTCAGTAAAAAACATTGTGAGAATGCTTCAAAGAGTTTTCATTCAGATTTGTAACGTGATAGAAAGACCTACAATATCATCTTAATTTTCTAAAGAAATTCGTCTCTGATGACTTCTATGAAGTGCACGAGAAGATACAAATTATTAAATGGCTTTATAGCGGTAGCTTGTTACGTGCAACTCGAGATTTAATTGCAGTAATGTTCGAAAATCGACCTATCCCATGTACTAATACAATACACCGAATTTAAAGGAACACGGGCGTCTTTCTCCACCCAACCATAAAAGAACGTTACACCCAGGAAATGTTAAATAAGAAATGCAAGAAGAATATGTGCTGCTGTAGAAGTAGATCCAAGTCAGTCTTCAAGAAATATTGCTCAAGATACTGTACTGTATTAACAGTTTTAAGAAAAAATGGATATCGTTTTTACAAACTGTCGGAAACTCAACAAATTTACGCAAATGACCAAATTAGACGAATGGAATTTTGTGAGAACATAATGGAAAAATCGAACAGTGTCATTAATTTCCTAAGCAAAATTCAATTCACCGACGAATGCACGTTTCCGATAAATGGTCGACACAATCCTTCATGTCTGGTCGCGAAATAATCCTCACAAGCATTACAGTTATCGATCTCAATATCCACAAAAGTTGAAAGTGTGGAGTAGAATATTGGGTGATAACATTGTTGCACCATTTTTTTATCGAGGGGAACCTAAATGGCCCAAAATATCTTGATATGCTGCAAGGCGAAATCGTTCCTGCTTTGATCAAGTTCCAGGATCAGACTGGATGAAATTTGGTTCCAACAAGATGGTTGCCCTGCCCACAATACATTTGCCGTATGGGAATACTTAGCAAATACATTACCTAATCGTGTAATTGGAACCGTAAGCACAATTCCTTGGCCGCCTACATCCCCGGACTGGTCACTTCAAGATTTCTTCGTGTGGCCTTACATTAAATCGAAAATTTATGGATTTGAAGAAAACAGAGCTACAATACTGGACGAACTGCAAATTAAAATTCAGGATGCATTTGCAACTATTACCCCATAAATGTTTGCTAATGTGAGAACAAGATTTCACAGTCGCTTGGGCTACTGCTTGGAGGAGGGTGGGGGGGGCAATTTAATCGAACATTTATTGTAAATAATATCTTGCTTCAGTTAAGTTTTTGGAAGTGCTCGTGTTGATTATTTAGTTGACTTTAACATAAAAATGTTGTTTCCTTTGTCCATTATTAATTTATTTTATTTTCTTCGCTTATACGAAGACTTAATATGCAATGTTTTCATCACTTCTTCATTAATTCTTGAAAAGTTGTTGTAACAGGTATTCCTAATGCAAAATGGAAAATACTTTGCTGTTAAATTAAATTATATCCACGATAAATCTGATTTCAATTCTGGTGTCGTTAAATTTTGAAGCACAAAGTCATTTACTGATTTGTTTAGATATTAAAACGAACTCATATCTAGCGTCTTTGAATATGCACACAATCATGATTCTTTTGTCATCATCATCATCATCATCAAATAAAAATGTCCTACATATTTTATCAAGATGCATCGCGCGAACGTTAAATTGTTTTCACATGTGCTATGTTCGCGCTTGAAACCGCCAATTGGTATACATCTCTATTATATTCGCTATGCACTATAAAAATTATATCAACAAAGTCAATATAGTTGTTGGTTGATTGTAAAATTATAATGAAATTTATATTTCAACCTAAAAAGATATCATGTGAGAACTTAAAAAATTCTTTTGGCATATGACCTTTATTTGATATCTCTCTTGTGTAAGATGTGTAAGATTATTACTGCACTTAAAGAGAGTAAAATAACAGGTCAGATTTTGTAGGATATTGTTAGGGAAATATTATTGCTAATGTTAGTGACGGCAATGAGCTTATGACTTTTGGTATTTACCGATTTCTATTAAGAAAGTGTTTGACAGTAAAATTTCAGTATTATGTTCAGTTCCGACTATAAAAACCATACCCAATAATACAAATCATTACACTCAGAATACATACTGAAAATTATATGGGCATCATACAGTTATAAGTTGTGTTTTATATTGCTGATATAAATATATGACTGCCAATAGAACCATTTTCCCTAGAAAAAAGAGGGGGGGGGGGCGTTGTATCATGTAACTGTTGTATTTTGAAAAATAATAACTCTAATATTTTTTCCACGGATTGGATTGGATTGACATTTATATTAAATATAAAAATTTGGGGTTTATATCTTTTATCTTAATTTCAATTAAAACAAAAAAAAAAGGTAAACGATCTCATTGCACACCATTCCCTAAACTGTACTTAGATGGTGTACTAATATTTTAGCTCAAGTTCTAGTATCCCAGGATTAGTTTTAAATATCGCTAGATCATTTGACCTAGATAAACCCAACCCTTTGTAAAATCAATTTTCTGTTTCCCTTTTACCTATCTAGCCATGTTTGGCCATGTATAAAGTGGTGTTAAATAAATATATGTACATATTATTGTATATACGCAACATGTTATACATGTTTTTTTTACTAGCAATGTAGAAAATACTATTTTATACATAATTACTTAACTTTGTTATAGGAAAGTAAAACTGTAGATATCAATGTATTGACAAGCTGGTATCTTTTTCTTAATGTGTAAGACTATCCATTGGGTTTAGAAATATCCTTCGGATTGCAACAACCAATACAATACATACTTGTTATTCCTTTCCACATCTGACTCTGTAGTATCAGACATGTCAGTAGGTAAGTGGCTATCAGGAGCAATGTGTCGATGATCAGGTTGGTTCAATTGATGTTGGTTGTCATTATCATGTTTATCTTCCATATTTAAACTTTCGCTGGTCCCAAAATCTCCAATGGTATTTGTGCACTCCTGCTAAACAAGAGAAGCATTAAGTGATGTGTATTAAGGCTCTAAATTTAATTCTGTTTGTTAATGTTCATTTTACATCTATCTCCTTGTATACTAATATTTAACATCAAACCTAGATAATGAGTAAGAAGTTCAAGATTCAGTTACATCATGTTTGAAATTAGAAAAAGTTGTTATTGTATTACTATTTGAATATGGGAAGATTTTCGACGAATCATTAAAATAAACTACGTCATTTAATTACATGTTATATGTTCAGTACTTCCTTTTGCAAAACTGTTTTATACAATTAATGATTGAGAAAAACCTGAGGTTGCCGTGTCTCAAAAATTATGATTATTTTATTTTTAAAAATATTGCTATGCTATGCTAGTTACACACACAGTTATGTACATGTCAATGTTGAACATTATTTATGTTTTAATAACATCTTCTTAACCCAATCATTTGCTCATATTCTCACAAAATATGTTCTGTTTAACAAAATAATATTTAACATCCTATATAAATACAAAATAAACTTACTTCTGAGAAGGATTCTATGGATAAAGGAGCAGAGAATTTTTCATCTTCTGTACCTGGTTGTATATAATCATCGTCATCACTAGTTAGCCCTAATTCTTCACCATAGCATTGATGAACCTAATGAGAATTAGAATTGATAAGCAGCTGATATAAAGTTTTATAAAACATTTAACGAACAGCTAAACACAACAATTGAACTTTATTACATAAAATTCTTAATATAATATAATGAACAGCAAATTTGTTCAGTTTGTTAAAAATTTTTCAAAACAATATGAATTTGATAGAATAGCAAACTAATGATGATACTCCTAAGAAAATAATCCATGTAACAAGTAAAGCAACAAAACGTTTTTAAAATATCCAATTTAATAGAAAAAGTTGAGTACAAAGGACTACATTTCATTAAATAAAGATAATGTCTATATAAAAGAACTATAAAGTTACAAATGTTGCAAACAAGACCTACCCACTGCCACATTTCTTGGTTGGACATAGGTTGATCCAATAAAGCATTTTGCCAAACACGGAATAACATTAAAAAGGTTTTGTCTCTGGCAGCAAAGCTTGTAAAAAAATATTTTTCACTTTTTGTACTTATCAAAATAGCATTTGGAATAACCAACGCGGTTTTTTCTTTTGTAATGGCAGACACATCTTTCCATTTTACAGTTACATTTGTCTCCCATCGAAATATATTTGCATAAAAACATAGAAAATTTTGTGAAGCATAAAGTCGTCCATGTACCAATATTTCCTTTTGCAGAGCACACGAATAATCTGTAAAAATAGTAATAATACATACCTTATAATAGCAGATGGATTTTTTTATGGAAAGAACTATTGTAGCATTCATAAGTTAGGTACTACATTAGTTTATGGATAAATCACTCAAGCATTAAAGATAAGATTAGATTTAAAATCATTCAACACTATCTAAATCACTCCACAAAATTTTGCATATTCAATATTAAAAAAATATATAACTGGGTAAGTTCTGCTACTACTTTATTGTTATTGTTGGAGGAATAATTGCCTTATAAAAACTTTTTTCATCATTAATAAAATATTACGAATATTATAATTCTGGCACATTTTATATTTACTAAGCCGAGATATTAAACAAATTGTTTTTTTTGAAAGTATTTTCCAATACCATTAGCATTATGTAAAATTAAGGTGCTACTACAGTGACACAATAAACTAAAATTAGCGTTTTCTATTGTCACTGCTGGTACGTTAATAGGCTACCGTTTTATTTGCGGTTTTTTAACTAGTAGACAACAAACCCAAGATTAAAATACGGTGAAACAATTATTGTAAAAGCCGTAGGAATTGATGATAAAAAATTGGCAAGGATAGTGCAAAAACACAATACAATCCACCTACGTTTAAGATGTATGTGGATTTAATTTAGTGTAATTTTTTCACTTTATTTCAAACTACCTCCTTAAAAAATATAACCCACACAACCCCAATTTCAGGATTTATCTAATTTACTTATAACGATGTCAAGGCTGTTACCAATTTATTTTGTCGTATATTATATACGGTGTCTTGTAGATTGAACGCACAGGGAAACGAATATAATGGTTTATCGATATAAAAAATTACATTCAAGCTTTAATTGCCAGATCGCTTTAGTACCCCTTACATTCAAATAAACTAAGTAATATTACATTTTACTGCCAAAGATGACTTCTAACATTTTATCATATTCAGTACAATTGTTAGAAAACACTAAACAAAAATGCGCTTCTACAGGTTGTAACAAAAATACTTGGCCAGTCTTTGGGAGAGTTCTATACACTAAAAAGGTAAAAAACGTTTATATCTACATGTGTTTGATTATTTAGAAAATTGTTGTGATTTTCTGAACCCATCTGGTCGGTGCAATTCTACTAGTATGAGGTGATTCCAGTACTTTTTTGTATGTCGAATAAGATTTTTATATCAATAATTACAAAAATTCTAATGGTGTAAAGACATTGTAGAAAACAGGACTCGCCTCTCATTAGAAACGCCCCTGTTGCACTTATAACGACGAAATTGGGCACTAAGTAGAATTTTTATATAAAATTTCATAATGTGAAACTACCATTATATTAATTGAAAAAAGGAAAAAGAAAATGATTAGACTGGGTGAACTTTAAAAGGTTGTAACTCTGTAACAAATTATTTTTGGATTTATGTTTATACAAAGTTTTTTTTGTGTGTGAAAAACTGGCTCCCAAGGCTTGGCCCATAGATAAAATAGATAGAAGGTACTATCGCTGTTCGTTCTTAAAACCGTATTAGCGACACCTTACTGGCTTGGGAAGTATTAAAGTATCAACGTCAGACGGCGTTGTATTAAAATAGTGGGATATTTAAAATTTATGCTACTTCCAGTTTTATTTCGCTAAAACTCATATTAATTAATATAAACAATAATCAACAACAACGTGTTAAAACGGTTGATTATTATTTATATTAATTAATTGAGTTCTGATGTCACTTGCTATAATCAAATAGGCTGTTCTGTACATTAGAACAATCCAGGATAATAAATGAAATTTTTCTTAAAATACTCTATTATGAGATTAGTCTAGAAAAGCCGACATACATGAGCTTACTAAACCTTTGGCTACATGAAAAGTTATAACTTATAACTCACATTATTTAAGAGTTTAGAAGTGTATTAGATGAAATATGACATCATTAGAGCCTGCTGTTCAAATGCTCAGGAGTCCACGAGTTTACATACCTACAATACAGAGAAAGTTAAAAGTATGGAGACACCGATTTGCTGTGGTTCATTTTATAAGAAAATGTTCAATACAAAGTTATATTGATAAACACGAAAAATTTTGTTATTCAATTGTTTTGAGTTATGACTTTATGCGATTTTTTTTTAAATTGCAACATATTAATTTTATACTACTATTCGATAGAGAATGTTTTTCTCTTTATAATGGTATTAAAATTATTTGGGTTTGCATAACATTTCTTCGAGAAAATGCCGGTTAAAGTTAAAGTATTTACAATTAATTAACTTCCGATTCGTAAACGATACAGCCATGATAAACAAAAGCGAAGCGATAAACAAAGGCGATATTACTAAGACACATTTTTCAATTTTGTGCAATTTATTGCTGTTGGCATTAGCAATGGCGAGTGTAAGTGAACGTGAAAGAATTGAAATACTTATGATGCTGGGTTATTGAGATAGGCGTAGAAGTTTATAAGACGTTTGTAATTTATTTAATGATACGCATCCAAATAGAAATTCAATTTCTAAATCTGTTGTTGGTAAAACTTTATAACGTTTTGAACAAATGGGTAGCGTTAAAAATTTACCAACGAGTGGTAGACCTAGAACATCGACAAGTGATGATAAAAAACTGGATGTTTTATTGGCTGTATCTGGAGATCCCCATTTACTAATCAGGCAATTAGCGGTCCAATCTCAATCTTTCACAGTTTTCGGTCGTTGCAATTTTAAAAAGTGAAAAGTATAAACCCTATAAGGTACACCTTGTACATGAGTTGATGGAGGATGATTTTGATAGGGGACTCCAATTTTATGAGGAAATGTCAAATATTTGCAATAATAATGAAAATTTTGTCAACAATATTGTTTTCTCTACGAAGCTACGTTTTGCCTTAATGGTGAAATAAACAGACATAACTGCACATACTGGTCATCGGAAAATCCTAATTGGGTTTTGGAACACCATACGCAGTATCCTCAAAAGGTTAATGTTTGGGCGGGCATTCTAGGGGGTCATATTATTGGTCCCTTTTTCATCGATGGCAATTTAACTTCGGCTCTGTATTTGCAGTTATTACAAAATCAAATTATACCTGCTTGTGCTACTCTCTATCCCCATGAAAACAGTGGACATCTCCCTAATAACACTATCTGGTTCCAGCAAGATGGCGCCCCACCACATTACGGTGCAAATGTTCGTCAACATCTGAATAATGTGTTTCCAAACAGATGGATTGGGAGACAAGGAAACATTGAGTGGCCAGCCCGTTCGCCGGATTTAAGCCCTTTAGATTTCTTTCTTTGGGGATACGTAAAGAACAAAGTTTATAAAAATAGGCCCAATGACATAGAAGATTTAAGAATTCTAATTACCAGAACGATGGAACAATTTCCCCTTGAATTCTTAGAAAATTCTCTTCGGGGTTTTGTAAATCGATTGGGTCATTGTCAAATTGTAAATGGAGGACAGTTTGAATATTTAATTCGCTACAATTAAGTGTTTGTTCGTGTTTATTTATGCTCTACTTGTTTTTGTTACTGTTTTTGTAGTTTTTAACAACATTGTATTTTTTTGTCATTGTTTAATATAGTTATTAATCTCTTTCTAACAATAAGATTTTGACCGACAACATTATTGCAAATAATTTTTCATAAAATCAGATATTAAACTCGCTCACCTTTGTTTATCATGGCTGTATCGTTACGAATCGAGAAGTTAATTAATTGTGAATACTTCAACTTTAACCGGCATTTTCTCAAAGAAATGTTATGCAAACCCAAAAATTGTTATACCTTTAAAAAGAGAAAAAAATTCTCTATCGAATAGTAGTATAACATTAATAGGTTGTGTGTGAGTCTATCGGAGATAGACCATAACCCTTTTGGTTAAAACAGTGAAGTCAAGACGGATCTCGACCACTGAGTAAAAAAAGCCTGGGTGCTTCGTTAAAACTACAACACTCAGGAAATATGTTTATTTAGATAATACACTACCAAACCATAAAACACAATACAAAACAAGCAAACATAAACGGTTATATAAGACTTAATGATAGAACACAGCTTTAAGTAGTTCTTACGAGAAGAAGCTACTTGTTGGCAGTGAAGTGTCTTGTGTCTTGTCCTAGATGATGTAGCTTCTTCTCATAAGAACTACTTGTTGGCAGTGAAGTGTCTTGTGTCTTGTCCTAGATGATGTTGTCGGAGCTTCTTATGTGGCTTCCAGTTTATCATTCAGGATGAGGGTTAAATGAGGCGCCCTCTCTGGGCGACTTGAGGTTGGTAGCGCATGCTTAGCGAGGCTGTCTTAAGCCGAGTATGCTGCGCCCTCTTGGGGTTTGTATATCTGCGCTAAAGGGTTGTCTAACGGGTAGGCGTTATATTATGCGCGTGTTACAGTTACCATTTAAAAAAATATCGCGTAAAGTCATAACTCAAAAACAATTGAATAACAAAATTTTTCGTGTATATCAAAATGTAGATAAAAATTTCATAAAAAACTTTTGTATTAAACATTTTCTTATAAAATGAATATTAACGACAGCAAATCGGTGTCTCCATACTTTTAACTCTCTGTATACAAATATTTATTACTGTAACAGAACGTTGCATTGTATCCGATGTTGGTACTAAAGTGATTAAGGTGGGTATATTTATCATTATAACTGATATCTGCTGGGATTGTAGAATTTTAAAGATACGGTACTTGACTTGATTAGTTCCGTATAATTTTGTTCATTTTCGATAGTCATCTATGTTACTAAGGTTAATTCTTAGAAAAGTGGGTAGTGGTGAAATTATTATAGTTTTCATATTGTTTACTACTTTCCGACAATTCTTCGCCTCATGTAAAAAAATTGGCGGAATTTTGGGTGTTTTAATTACCTGTGGCATGTCATTATTAGATTGCATATCAGCAGTTTTTTTTAGATCTGTTAAGGGCATTTACGGGTAGGTAGTATCTATTTTGTGTTATTATTTGTTGTTATTGCTATAGTCTTCAGATGAATCGTTTGGACATTTTTTTCCACTGACTGGAGAATTAAGTACAGTTTTGTTTTGAGATAACTAACTCTTCATGCTCAATAACTAAAACCTCTGGATTTAAAGGTTTAGAAGTTTCTAGCTATATTCATATCATTATCGTTTCCGTCTACACATCTTATGTTATTATTATCATTAGCACTCAGTTTGGGAGAATTTTTATTCACTATTTTTCTCTCCCTAATTGCTAAAAAATCTTCTGATAATTATCGTAAATTGAAAATTTTCGCAGATTATTTTCTGGTACAAAAGGTTTATATCGTTAGGTATGACAGGTGTTGAATTGCGATACAAAGGCACTGTACAGGGTGGGCAAATTTCGATGTTTGTATAGGGTAACTCGGTAATTATAGGAGATACAAAAAAATGGAAGGCACGTTCTCGATCTCTTTTTTTGAGACAAATTCACTGGCGGAAACAAAAATTTGCTATCGTCTTTTGTTTTCGAGTTACAAACAAAAGTTCGATTTTTCGACTTTTAGACACATGTGAATATCGTGGTTGTTTGTAAAGTTAGGAGAAAA
>JABXWE010002387.1:0-43413 GCA_014611495.1 Limonius californicus | reverse complement strand
GAAACAAGAATGAAAGACGAGAAACAACAATTGTAAAAATGGGAAACAAGAATTGAAGAGAGAAAGAACAATGGGAAAAATGGGAAACAAGAATAGAAGGGGAGAAACAACAATGGGAAAATGGGAAACAAGAATAGAAGAGGAGAAACAAGAATGGAAAATAAGGGAAACAAGAATGAAAGAGGAGACACGACAATGGGAAAAAAGGGAAAGAAGAATGGAAGAGGAGAAACAACAATGGGAAATAGGGAAAGAAGAATGGAAAAGGAGAAACAACAATGGGAAAAGGAGAAACAAGAATGGGAAAAAAGGGAAACTAGAATGGAAGAGGAGAAACAACAATTGGAAAAATGGAAACAAGAATGGGAAAGCGGTGAACCAATCATTGGGGATAGTAAACCCAAAAATGGAGAATAGGTTGAGCAAGGAATGAGAAACAGAACAAACAGATATGATAAAATGTAGGAATTATAAGCTTCAATCATGGAAGAAATTGAAACGCAGTGTTGTTATGATTTTAAAATCATGAATTGTTATGGCACATTGTCCACGCAATGAGAACAGAACAAAATGTGGAAAATCGGGCTAGGAAATAATAGGAATGTTCTGTGAAATTGTGTTTGATAACATTCATTATGCGGCGACTAATAAAAAGCAAATTAGTAATTTAGCCGCTTGACATCATCCCGCTAGTATAAAATCGTTTTAGACGTGTGGTAGGAATCACAAAAATTATCAAGATATTGGTTTGTAATAATAATTCGAGATAGCAATATTCTATTTATGATCATGTATGTTACAACTCCAATTATTTTGGCACGCTAGCTATTTTGTTAATCCTATTATTTTAAATCCGTCACAACATAATAATCACTTGGCCTCGGTGGTCTAGTGGTTAGCGCATCTGCCTTTAGATCCAAGCGACGCGGAGTCGAACTTGGTCGAGGTCGATGAGAGTTATCTAGCGGGGAAAAATCAGAAAATGCGCCTTCTGTCGGATAAGAAGTAAAGCAGTAGGTTCCGTGCCGCTGCGATGTGTGACACGTTAAAAATCACTACTGGAGTTGGAATTACTCCAGAGAGGCAAAATTCTTAGTTCGGGTGTACAATGAGCCAAATGTGGCCTAAGTGCATAGAGATGCTTGGAAAATCGCGTCCTAGATCTCGCCCTTTCAAATACAATACAATACCATATTAATCTAGAAACATTTTTTACGACCTTGAAAAGTGTATGCAATGTCATTAGTCGTTGTGTTATTTTCTAGCTGTGAAGAGTTATTCTAAAGCATAAATTTCAAAGGGCGATTGACGTTTCGTCCTAGAGGCCCCATTAGCGCTACGCTGCAATGGCATTTCTTCCAAGGTACGAAATATTTAGATTAATCCCACTAGATGTTTCCTACCTAAAGATTTAGGTGTTGTAATATTAACAGATTAGACAAAATAAGTATATGTATAAAAGCGCTAAATAACATTTTATATGTTTATTAGTCGATTGCTACATATTAATTTTCTAGGAATCCTACTTAGAAAGGAGATTTATAAAAACTAGGAGTATTACTTATTTATTTATTTTGAACATATCATGATTTAGATTAGAACCCCATACTTTATAGTGTATACCTTTGGTAGCTTTCGTATTGCTGAATTTCGAAAAAATGGACCAAGGAAGCTGTAGATGTATCGAAGAAGCTATATACACAGGACGTCAATTTAAAAAAATACAAAGCCTTATATCTCTGGAAGTAAAAGAGATATTGAACTTTCTTAGAAAACGTTTCTACAACTTGGAGAAGGAATTATAATGACTGATAAGGTAACACCCATTTTGTGATACCTCACTGAAAAGCTCTTAGAAAATGCTATTCAGTAGTAGCAACCTTTTCTTTCCCGTACTCGTTTCGGGAAAAATAAAAAATAAAACTCAGACGGTCCTGAACCAACTATTGTAATTAAAATTCAAGAATATTAAAAGTTAAAATGAGTTCCATTATTCCCTAGGCAACAGTAAAGTCCAATGTGGCGAAATCTGGGGATCTTAGGGGCCATTCTATTGGTCCTCTTCTACCAATCCATTATCCTGGATAATATTGGTCTAGCCAGGCCCTTATAGGTACTGCATAGTGAGAAGGTGCTACATCTTGTTGGAATGAGAGAGGACCAATACAATAATCCAGAATCTCTTTTATTTTTAGAGATTGTAGCTCTTTAAATTGACACTCTGTACATTTCACTATGATGCTTTGTTAAAATTAACAAACATGAAAGTATTGGTGTCTGCAGTTAAATCATTTGTTATAAAAGTTAGAAAACGATTCGCAGGTGTTCGTGGAAAATACGAGTGCCTGTTTTTGCTGCCGATATATGTGGTGGATATGTGAATTCTTCTGAAATGTAATTATTTACCAAATAATCTGAACATTTTTTAATTAAATGGTCATTTGTCTGAATCGAACTTTGATCTTGAGACCGTAAGGTTTCAAAATAGTAACCCAACCATCTTCCAATTTCCGCGTTTTCCTTGTAGTCCTTTGTAAATCCTAACTGGTGTATTTTGCTCCACCAAGCGGAAAATATAAAAGTTTATTAATTTTCGTCCTTGTGTAGTGTATTGATATAGTTTTCATTTCTGGTGGTTAAAATAAGGCCCAGGGGTATACCTGGTATCGGTTGGAACGAAATGTCTATACGGCTTAAAAATTATGTGCATCAAATGCATGCAAATATCCTAAAATAATCATATTAAATGGAAATTTGTAAGTGACCTTCTAAATTAATTCAAAACAATTCCTAAATTATAGTCTGTGAGAGGGTCGCTATAAGCCACCGTCGTCCCATATACTGATTTATGCAGTCGCTTGGGACAATCAAAATGGGTTAAATCAAACCTAAACGGGAAGTAGTAGGAAGAAAAGTCATGAAGATAATCAATTTTGCAATAAATGTAAATGGTTGATAGCAAATACTTAATGTATGTGCATGTAAATATACAACTTGCATTATTTTGACACGCCAGATACTTTGGTAATCTACGTCAACTGGTAATGTTGCGATATAATAGTTGAATTTCTAACTAGCAGCTATTCAACGGTGATAATTAATATGAACTGCTTCTTAACAGCAGCAGTGGATAGAACTAGACACAACTACATAGTTGGCATACCTAAATGTTCGCAGATAATTAATAAAGCAAGTGCAACGTTCACGAACTTGCTGAATGATGCAGCGTGCGCAGAATAGTGTCTGCATAGGAACTGCAAATACTATCTGCAAGCTATTATTAAAATGCGATAGATTATATTTGTTTCCCTGCAATGCATATTAATGGCCATTGATATCAACAGTAGACTGCGTAAATAAATTAAGGACCTCATAAATATTCCAGCTTAATTGAGCGATCAAATTCTTTCAATTTTTATTCATGCATACACCCTATTATTAATTGCACCAACGCTATAATCTTATAATTAGCATTTTAATGCGAAAATAAATCGCGCCGCTTGATTAAGTTGCATAATTAATTAACAAAATAAAAATACCTTTCGTTTTATATTGTACCGTGAAGCAACGGAAAACTTTACTCTAAACTACAATTTCCGCTTTTCTGGGTTAACCTGCTAATACATTTAATTCGCATGCAAAGCAGCTCTGAACACTAAAATAATTTTGGTCGCGTCTAAATCTAGCCGATCTTTATGAAAAATATAATTTTCTGTAAAGCGATCTTATCGAATTTCATTTGTATTCCCATGCTGCCCAATTTGGATTCGTATGCAATGTACCGTAAAACCCAGAATGGCCCAAAGCCAGACCAATTTCCATCATCCTGCGGAGTGATTTGTAGCACACCTTTTTGGACATTATCACGTCCAATCGCATTCATTATAAATGTATACCACACAAAACGCGAATGATCACTTCATCTGGGCTCATTTGCATGGACCTCATTGTTCCGAAGATTAAACCATAACTAATTTGAATTTTCATTCATTGGTCCCAGTTTTACGCTCTGTAATTTGTTTTGTTTCAGCTGAAAGATAACGGAAAAACTATGCATACAAAATTATGTTGTTGCTCGCTTTTGAGCGCGCTACGTGGGCATTTTATTTTTAAGTGGCCCTCTCCCGGTAATGGAAAAGATTTGTGGGCCTCTAATTAAGTCAAGCCAATAGGTGTCTTGACTAGAAAGCTCGAACTTTTAAAGTTATTTACTGTTTCAGATACCTATCACTATTGGGTTACTTAGACTGTGTAGGTTAACCATTCTCTTGGATAATTGAACTTGTCAGCTTCGTTCAAACAAGTATTTCTCAACGGATTAATTAGACGTGAAAAACGAGAATGTTGCACTAGAATGGAACTACCTATACCTATCTGTTTTCACATCCATAAAAGTTTATTTTTGTTCCAGCTCGAACAAGATATTCTGTTTCTACTTTCTACTACTGACAATGATTGAATTAAAAGAAGATTCCCTAAAGTATACATTCCTAGTACTACACCGGGAGTTTTCATCGGTTGGACTTTTTTAGATCTAAACTATATTTTTGTAGATTTATGCTATGTATTCACCCCGGTAGATAATACGGAAACCCCTTAAAATAGGGGTTTAGTTCAAGAAAATTTCACTTCATTTGTATTGCATTTTTATGAGAAACTTCTCTTACACAAACTGTTCATGTACTCAAATAAAATGCAAAAAGGACATCTAATCTAATGTAGTTATATGTATTCATTGTATGATGATCTACCGAATAGGCAGCCAAAATCATCAAAATTCCATTTTGGAAGTTTATACAAGAACATTATTCAATTAGTTTTGTGATGTTTTGTCTGACATATCCGTTTCCTATTTAGGATATAAAACATTTGACGAAAAAATTAAATCGAAATCACAATAGGCTGTTGAGCAACTTACTTACAATATTTCAATTTTACCTAACCTATGGCAAAAAAATAAGGTAGAAAAGACAAACAAAGGGGATGGCACAAGAGGTTTAAGAGTTGTGGTGTGTGGATAATTCATGAAATTCTAGAAGGGTGTAAAGCTTTAGAAAAGTTCCAAAGCTATGTAGTGCAAAGAAAATGTCGGTTCTTCTAACATATTCCTAGTTACATTTTCAAATTTGAAAAAATAATATCTTTTTAGATATATAACACTGCATATACAGGTAAAGCCGAAAGTAAAATATAGACAAACAGAAGGAACAGAAAGTAAAGAAACAAAGAAAACTTGCTAAGAAGGAATGGGCAGTACAACTAAAATATCTTGGATGGAGTCAAAGAGGAGCAGCGATGAGGACAAAAAGAACTACAGATGGAAATGAAAAATCCCAAAGGCGAGGAAGACAAACACGGTGGAAGAAAGGAATAGAGATAGAAATAAAGAGAAGCACTGGAAGCACAAACACGAGGAACCTGAATAGGAAAACAACACAAATGGAGCGAGAATATGCACGAAAAATTATAAGAAGGACCATGGACGTGAAAGAGAAGTAACAAGTATAGAAATGCAGAAGAGCAAAGGTAAGGGCCAAAAGGGAAAAACATTTTAAAAATTTCTAAATATAAACAACCGGTTTTTTGAAACGATTTTTTCTAATCACAATTATAACAAATTAAGGAAACTGTTCACCTATATTTTCCCCTGGCTACATCAAACAGTTCGATAGTCACGATTTCTACAAAAATTTGCCATTTCATGTAGTTTGAGAATTTGAAATTTACCGATCGTTTTTAGATAAAAATGCAGCCAGCGCTCAACGGTGTATCACATTTTTCAAAGTGGGTACTACATGTAATTGTTAGAAGTGGGGAACGTCTACGCCAATTTAATGATAGAGATTATAATAAGGTTAAATTGGAATTGCAGAGAGCTTCCGCGAGAAGATTGGAATCAAAACGGGGTGCGTTATCTGAAGCTTGAAGATTTGAACTTGTATAATATTAAAATAGAGAATGGATTGAACTTCGTCTTGCAATTAAATCTGAACATATTTATCTTAAATATGCACATGATATACCTCTCATCTGGCAGTAAAGAAGAACTTCATTCTACAAGATATGACAACCTTAGAAATAGGTTTAAAAATAAACACAGGTGAAAATTTAGACAGTGCTTAAAATGAAGACTCCCTAGAACAAGTAGTAGAATCGGGGACAGATGAAGAATATTAAATCAAATAAAGAAAATCAGTGGCGGAAGTAGTTAGAAGAAAAAAATTAAGGCTGCGTTTATTATAAAATTCTATACTAAATCAAATATCTGTACTTAGTACTAAAGATCTAACGTATATGACCAAGGGTTCTCCACCTAATAACTTATGTCATACAAACATGAATTCCGACCAAATGCATCGTGCACAAACGGGTAAATTGCAAATGGCTATGGAAACACATTATTAATTCATTGAGTAACTCGGCACTAAACTTAAAACTATGAACAATTCCCGAAAAAGCTCAATTGCAAGCTCCAATAATAGATATAAATAGAATTGTCGAGTTTTTTTAATTCCTAGTGCACCCGTTTTATAAAATCCTTGAAACGGTTTTTGAGAAATAATCCATTTATAATTCAACTTAACTTACATGGCACTTTAACTTAATTATTGTCTAAATTTTGAAATCTGAAGCAATTTTGATGTCGACTTTTTCTTTGCAAAATAGAATAGTTTCCAAATGCAAGCACACTATTTTCTAATAATCCCCTTAACAATGTTAATCTATAATACCTATATCGCCAAATCGATTTAGAGTTACTCATTTTAAGAAAGCCTAACAAGTAGCGTGAAACACTGCCCGTATTACAAAATATACAAGACTTACTTAGTTCAAGTATTTTATCAGACAAACAATTTTATATTTCATAGCAATGTAATGGAAGTCGGTTGTAAATCTTTTTTTATAATAAACTATTTGAAAAATCAATTTGTGTTCAATGAATTATCTCCTAAATACCATTTGCTCTTGCAGTTATGTAGACAATTTTTCCGGTAGTTATCATAAGAAATGTCAACATAACGTTGACCACTAGACGTTTTATCTGCGAAAACTTTGAAAGTTTTGCAACTTTATTTTAAAACGCATAGGTATACACATTACTCGGCTTAGGATAATTATGTATTTGCATATTTTACACATTTTTGGTAATAATTGCATATTTTAATTGTTTTGAGCATTAATGCATAATTTGCAGCAGTTGTCTTTTTAAATTACATATTTGTACAATTTTTTCTTATCAAGTACAGAATCACTTCGTCAAGCAGTCTGGGAATTTCCAGAAATTTTAAATAATCTTCTAAACTCATACATTCTGTGTTTTGAATAGGTAGATACTTTCTTAGTTGTTAAGTATCGAAAAAACAGAATACTTGGAAATGCTAAGAGGATTACCGGGGTTTGAGTGACCCTGTTGCGTTAACGGGGAAACCTGTGAAAGTTTAAGAATTCATCATTTCATCAACAATCATCTACTAATTCCAATAGTGCGTTAACATCTTAAAGATGCCGAAATAAAAAAAGTGTATAAGTGCTTTTTTAAGCCAGTTTGTGAGGGACGATAATGATTTCACAACAGATGGGCATCTGCTATTTTGCAAATACAACGAAGTTCCTGTTGAGGCAACCAAAAAGGTCCAAGTTACGCAGCATCTCCAAGCCTGAGAACAGGCAAGTAATAAAAATCTAAAAAGGGAGAATAACCAACGGCAAGTGTTACTTTCTGCTTTACCAAGGCCTGACCCTAAACGTTCAGAATTTAATGAAGAAATTTGTAAGACTTTTATTTGCGCTGATATTCCGTTAGCTAAATTAAAAAATGAACTTCTTTGCAATTTTTGGAAAATATTCCAGACGAATCGACATTGAGATAAAATTATGTTTCCGAGTTATATGCAGCAACATAACACAAACTAAGAAAAAAAAGTAAAGGATCACAGTATTTGGGTGTCTTTGGATGAAACAACCGCTGCAGAACAAAGATGCGTAGCAAATTTTGTGTTTGATATATTAAGGGTTAACGAAGAAAAATAAATCATACCTGCTGACTTTAAAAGTCTTGGACAAAGTGAATCATTCAACAATTGCTGCTTTTTTCAACGACTCTCTAAGCTTATTGTGGCCGTCTGGAATTTTATTTGAAAAAGTGCGAGTGGTTTGTAGTGATGCTGCACCATATATGTGCAAAGCAAAGCAAGGACTGCAGATTTTGTATCCAAACATGATACATGTGACCTGTTTAGCACATGATTTACACCGAGTAGCTGCCTTAGTTCGCGATCTTTATTCAAACGTTAACGTGTTGATATCATCCGTGAAAAAGATTTTTCTCAAGGCACCGAGTCGGCTGAAGAAGTTTCGGGGGACGTTCCACTTCCGCCCACGCCAATCACTACAAAATGGGGAACTTTGATCGATGCTGCTGAAAATTAAGAAATGAAGAAAGTTGTTAATGAATTCGACTCTGAAGAAACTCAGGGCATTGAAGAAGCACAGGGTATTCTGAGAAAGAAAGGTATTTGAGAAGATTTGATTTTCATTCCAGCTAATTTGGCTTGCATTTCAACTACAATCTTTAAACAAGAAAGGAAGGGATTACTTTTACAAACTAGCATTAAAATAGTAGAAGATATGATTAAGGGTTTAAATAAACCCAAGAAAAAGGATTTCGTTAATAAGTAAACAAAGTGCTATCAAAAAATACAGGCTATCAACAACTGAAGAATATAAGCGGGGTGTTGAAAAATGAAACAGCCCCTGATGCAAGAAATGAACATTTAAATATCATTGATATGGTGAATTTGTACCAATAGTGTCGTGTAATGTCGAGAGAGTCGTTTAACGGTATGAAAATATTCTCGCCGGCAATTGGCGCAAATTTACATTCGAAAATGTATTACACCACGTTGTTAAGTGCAATTATGATTAGTTTTTATAATTTAATTAATTTTAAACTAGTAATTTTGTGTTTTTTAAGTCATTTTAACTAAATAATTTTAGATTTAAATTTCCTTTTTTGCATTTTAGTAAAAAAATAAAAATACACGTTAATGTTTTTTTTTTTCTAGTTAGTTGACTTTTGAGTGTATAGTTTGAATGTTTTAGATGCATATTTAGAAGTTTTTTTAGTGCATAATTATCCTCAGCCTACACATTAGAATTCTAGTACCTACAGGTAATAGGTACAGTAAGTTATGTAATATTTATGTTAACTGAATTACAGGTATTCGTGTATAAGGGCACAAACTTTAGCGTTAATATTTTACCATTTTAATAATCAGACTGTAATATATTCAAAAAAATAAAATCAACTTTTCATCATCATCATCATCATCATCATCTGACATGGAGCTGACTCGAAGGCAAACGAATAATTTAGTTGAAATCTCATACTCGACAATATTCACAAAATCCAACAATGTTACTAAGCAGGAAAAAAGTACGTATATTTTCGTAGAATTGCTAAAAGCAATGATATTTATCCAGTTTGCCATTTGAATTTGGCAGAACAAAAACCTACATAAACATTTATTCCGCTACGTTCACAATTCCACAATCCGCTTTTAAACATCCATAACTTCATAACATAAAGGTTAAGTGTTTAAAGTTGTTTTAATCCCGCATTATTTCTTGTTGACATGGAATTTACCATTAATGCTGCAGTTAAACATTAAAAGCAACGCGGTAATTTTAAAACTATAGCCTAAACGGTTATTGATTTTGACAATGTAATTGGACGAACGCTTATAAACCATTTCACTTAATAATTAGCGCCCAGTCTATAATGTAAAAGTGTCTGAAGTTAATTGCATATTCATATTATAATCTAGCAGGTTCACAACAAAAAAGACACGGATTATTTATGGCCCCAATAATCTTTTCTGATCGTTGATGGCTTGCAGGGTATTATAACATCAAACTGCTTCGAGGAAAAAAAGGAACACTATATTTAGTGAGAGTAAATCTCAGAAATTGAAAAACGAACACTTGGAGTTTGTTGATAATCAATCGTGTATCTGTGTTGAACGTATTCGTATATGTTAGTATTTATGTTTGTGATTAGAGCACGTCAATCAATCTATTATAAACAGGACGAAAAAATCTACAGGAAAATGGATTCAACAGCGGGAATAACACGTTATATGATCGAACAAATTCGACAATTAATCAATAATGCAAATATGAACGTCTAAACTCGTGTAAAACATACTTCTATTGTACATGATACTTATTTTTAACCGCATAACAGCATACAGGAATTTTTAGTTGTGGGAAAAGAAGTAACTGACCACAAGGTTGAACTATTTAGAGCTAAAAGCGCCGAATAATTTAGGGAGGTACAAAATTCCTTCCAAGCGGTTGTTACATCAATAAAGTACCAAAGTGTCTATATCCTTGAAAGGGGCTATTGTAGTTTTACAAGCTTAAAGTTTAAAAATTGGTGAAATACTTCTTTGGACCCTTGTATATTTCTGTTAGTAGGAAAATTTAGGTTCATTCAAGTTGGAGCCAGCGTTAGTAATTAAATTCATAAATAAACAGACATGGATTTTTAGCAAATTGATAGATTTAGGACAACCCTCAACAATATCAACTGTATAACCATAAATCAGCTGCATAAAAGATTTGAACAGGTAAAGTTTATAGCTGCGAAGACAGGGAAGTGCATACAACACAAAATCTAATGAAGAAGCTAAGAATAATACAGTAGGAGCTAATCAATTTTGTGCCCCGATAAGGGGAAAACATAAACGAATGTGCTAGGTACGATTAGAACTGAAAAACTGGAAGCTTCTAATATGCCAAAATTTTCTACTTTCCAATTTGTGTGTTTCTTCTATTCATGTTTGTCAAAAGATGGATTCAATTGTTTAAATTTTATATTATACTAAAGTTCATTATGTTAACTAACTGTTAACAGTCAGAAGGCATTTTTGTAGGTCTTTCATATTCATGTAATTTCATAAAAGTTAGACGGAATTCAAAAATACATTTGTCTGAACGGCATTTGTTGTATTAACCAGAATGAATCAAAACACAAAATACATATTATACTTATTCATGGGAAATCCACAATATTTTCTATTCACTCAAATTTAATTCTTTAGATATAGTTCTTACGCTGGGCAATTTTCAGTTTCGGATTAGCGCTTTATTTGCACAGCACAAACTGAACGCATTTCTGTCTTTGTTGGTTGCTTGCAGATTCATATTTCCGACAAAGACGCATGTCGTAGTAACATCTGCGAACGAAACAAGACCTACACTGTACGTTTAACGTATTCTGTCGGCTGACACGTTTAGTAGAAAGAAACAGATATACTTGAAGAATGTCGCGCAGTTGTAGGCAAATGTCACTATGTAAATCTGTTTCCAGCAGTATTTAAAATGTTTTAGTGGTTGATATTATTTTAATATAATATTGTATTCTCTAAAGATACCTAAGAGTTTTTATTTACAATGTTGTTTATTACTGAAATTGTGGAAATTGGTATTACGAGGTTGAAGATAAGTTAATAGCATTTTTGTTATACAGCCATTAAAAGGTAATTACAGTTACTGGAATGTATTTCTGAAAATGGAAAATGGTAAAACAGGCGTAAACAGTATGAGTAAAATATACAATAATTTAATAACGAAACTGTAGGTACCACCATTGTAACCACTGCTGAATACCACCAAGAGCAACTAAATTAAATATAAAACAATGTAATGTGCACTTTTTTTTATTAATGGCAGGTTGTCTTTCCTTTGCTGCACTATTTTTCGTATGGTGGGTAAACTTATTTTTAATGCATCTAATTCGTTTTCGAACCGCTACAACGTCGCGTAATGGGCCAAAATTGTCTTTTTCGCGCGTAAAATAATCGAAAAGATTTAACAGAAACTGTTGACACTGCGCATTCAAAAAATTTCCGGTCATTTCTAACAGCGTTTTCTTTTTAGAATAGCTAAACACCAACTAACATCCAATGTTGAACTGGCTGTTCATAACAGTAATGCTACGAATATTAGTGAAAATTTGGGACTTGTAAAAGACAATTTTATTTCAGATTTTTAGAATAGCACTTAAGTTAGGTAGAAGGTACCCAATTAAACCAAACTAAGCTTTTGTCGACCCTCAACAGTTTTTACACATCTGGTTGTCATAATTTTGACCGGATCTGGGACGGGGTTGGCAAAGACTCCGACATGGTCGTCAAAATAGTTTTCACTTCTCAGTTCCCCAAGTGTATGTTTTACCATTTACCATTTTCAAGAATACATTCCAGTAACTGTAATTACCTATAATTGGCTGTATAACAAAGATGCTATTAAGTTATCTTCAACCGCGTAATACCAATTTCCACAATTTCAGTAATAAACAACATTGTATATAAAAACTCTTAGGTATCTTTAGAGAATAAAATATTATATTAAAATAATATCGACCACTAAAACATTTTAAATACTGCTGGAAACAGATTTACATAGTGACATTTGCCTACATCTGCGCGACATTCTTCAAGTATCTCTGTTTCTTTCTACTAAACGTGTCAGCCGACAGAATACGTTAAACGTACAGTGTAGGTCTTGTTTCGTTCGCAGATGTTTCTACGACATGCGTCTTTGTCGGAAATATGAATCTGCAAGCAACTAACAAAGACAGAAATGCGTTCAGTGTGTGCTATGCAAATAAAGCGCTAATTCGAAACTGAAAATTGCTCATCGTAAGAACTATAATAATGAAGAATTTTTAAATCTTTAAAAAAACATAAGTTCTATTAAAAAATTGCTTTAATTAATAACTAACCATAATAATATAATTTCCAACAAGTAGCTTTAATTTGATTTATTATTTTATTATATATTTTTTCATTCCCATTCCACCCAGCTTATCCTGGCTTAGCACATTTCGTTCTATACAACGTATCTAACAGGTTCCACCTTTGTAAAACCTCATACCCCAGCTACAACTAAGACGCCACAACATTGAGAAAGTGCAGTGCTTAGGAATCGCACCTAAGCAACTGTTGTAGAATAATACTGAAGTCGAGCGCCTCAGCCACTATTCTACCGCGATCCCATAAATACTTAGAACCCGCAGATAAGTGTGTTTATCAAAGGTCACCGTTGTCAAATTAATTTCATTTTAATTATTTAAAAAGTTTTATTAAAATAGGGGAAACATTACAATTAAATGTAAAACATATTGAACAGAACTCAACATAGAATATAAATTTAATTAAACCATTAATATTTTGTAGCCGCCCCATTTTTTTCTAACACCACTTGCAATCGTCTATTCAATGATAGAACCAAATGCCTACCATAATTTTCATCAAGATGATGCCACGCTTCTTGCATCCCCTCCCATAATTCTCCTCTATTTCCAGGTCTAATCTGCCGAGAATTAATTTTTTTAAAGCAAGGCTCTTATGTTTTCAATTGGATTCAAATCGGGACTTTTTGAAGACCATTCCAATAAATTTACCCCGCTCTCTTAAATCCAGTCTTTAATAATTCTGGATGTGTGAGCAGGGCAGTTATCCTGTTGAAAAATGCGATTGCTTTCTGGAAATCTCTTAATAACGCTTGGTCACATAATGGTATTCAAAATATTGTCTAAGTATCTCCTCTTAGACGATTTTCTATATTGAAACAAGTTCCTCGACCTTCTGTCCTCATCCAAGCACATACTTTAACCGAAAACCGACTACTATTATTTAAACTATGAACATATCTTTCCTCAAACCGTTGATTTGTAGGTCTATATACCCGTATTCTACCATTATTATAAGAGTGGAAAACCTTTTGGTCCGAAACCCTACTCCAGAAGTCATCATTTCTATTTAGATATTGGTGTGCAATCCTAATCAAATTTCTTTATGCTCTTCAGTTAAAAATTGTTTTCTTGCAGCTGCGCTGTTAATTAAGCCAGCTTGTCTTACACGTCTACGTGCAGTTCTAACCGAACCTGGAAAATCTGTTTCCTCTCGCACTACCACTGCTGTGGAAAATGGTCCTTGTGTAATATAAGTTACCAATGCAGCATCTTCTTCTTCACTAGATACTTTTGGAGGTCCAGATGCAAAACGACGTGCAAAATCATGTTGCTGATACCATCTTTTTTAATTTTGGAGTCGGAGCTATAACTAACATTTAAATCAGCAGCAACGCGTTTTAATGACCAACCTTCTTCTAGTTTTGATATTGCTCTTACTTTTTTATATCACTTTAATGTCTGGGCATTTTTACACTTTAGAAAGGAATTTATTGTGACATTGACAACTAATTGTGACAATAAAACAACGAAGTGCCAACTATGATTCCATGGCATGGACAGTTATTTACAAAGGAAAAAATTAGTGTTTCCATTTTTTTGTCCCCACTTGTACATCAATGTTATCTTGTGGCACATTTACATTAAAATTTCCTAAATCCCCAAAATCTATTACAATTAAAGTAACATCAATTACTAGTTTGAGCAAGTAGGTATCAACATAAAAAATGTAGAAAAACAGATTGGAGATATTTTTTACGCTCGAAACACAACCGAAAATATATTCGCTTTGAATTCTACACTCCATATACTGCAAGATTAATACTTCAAATCATATTTCGCGATAACATTCTGTCAACAAAACGTATCTCAATCCTATTTACTTCACTTCAGAATTGTAGCCAACTCTTACTCTCAATAATTGCAATAATACTGTGACATTTAACGTTGTATCCAGACCACACACGCGCTACAGGTATTGATATAAACAGTTTTCTAAAAAGCTATTTTTGGGGTTAAAATTTAAATCTTTAATTCATAGTTGCATGAACATTTTTGAGAAAAATCCAAAGTAAAATAATACATCAATTTTTATGAGCGCACAGTGCCTGTGGTTGTTTTTTACTTTTTGTTTGTTTGACTTTCATGTGAAAGTGCTATACGCTATGCTATGTAGTAGCGTGTGTTTAAAAAAAGACAGAATTTTATCCGTAAAAGTTTTTAGGGTTTAAGGGATGTACAGCGGTGCACCGTCCTTGTTTAGAAAATCTATAAGCACAATTGAATCGCCAAACATGTATTTTCGTATTAATTGTTAAATGTAGATTACAGTTTAGCAAAGAAAGTCGTAATTGTTATCGTATGTCTAATCTTAATTGCTGATTAAATACATTTCATTCGCTTAAGGTGATCCTAACCTGACTACTAAATATAACTTTTTACATCCCCAAACCATTATACAGGGTGTAATACGAAGTGATGTCATCCTTTTACAGTAGCGCTTCTCAACTTCAGATATACCTGTACCCCTTCTTAAATTTATTATTACCAAGTACCCCCTTATCAAAATTAATTTAAATAATTTACCATCAATGAGAGAAGTGAAATTGCTTATGGTGCGATAAGATTAGGCTCTGTAGTTGTTAATTTGAAATGCGGTTCGATATTTATAATACGGTTCCTCTTCTTCGTCTTAATATCTACAACGGCCGAAAATCTATCTTGCTACAGGTGTGAACTAGGAAATGGAAAAATGAACCTCAGCTGTTAATTCAGATAATTTATTATATATTTCTAGCCAAAATGATGATAATATATTCTCGTTGTATTTATTTATTTCAAAAACATTTGGAGCTAGTTCTAAAAGTTGTTCTTCTATTGGCGACAGACGCTTTCGCATAGATTTGTAGATATTGAAAGGGTATCTTAGTCACTCAATATTAATGTCCGATTATATATATATATATAATGAATGTTCAATGAATTTCTAAATATATTTTGTAAAAGCCACATGATAGTAAATTTCACATCATCATCAATTCGTTAATTTAACTTGCGAGCAATTTTTGCAAAGACAGAAACGCGTCAAATTCTCTATTACCAACCCACTTTTGCCATAACTTCGTCTTTGCCAATGTGGTGTTCACTTTACCTTCGACATGAAATACAGAAATGTCTTTGTCTTGTAATAACAAATTAATATTATTTAATATAGAAAATATATCTGCCAGGTATCCTATTTTTGAGTGAGCAATTTCCAATCACATAAACGGGTTTTCAATTCAAAATTTTCATTAAGAAAAACTATTTCATTCCAGAGTTCAAATAAACGACGTTAAGGTCTTTCCCACAAGAAAGCCAACGAACATCCGTATGGAAAGAAACTTGTTTATGATTACTCCCATTTCTGCAAAGTCTGACACTTAAAGAACGGCCTTCAATATAATTTATATATTTTTACAGCAACATCCAGAACTTAGAAATTTTCGTAGGTCTGTAGACATCATATATGTATCCAAAACTTTCCTGTGTATGCTATAGTGTGTCGGCTTTGCATCTGGTGCAACGGCTTGAATCCTTCAAACAAGCCCCGTTTTAGATCCGACCTTGAATTTCGCTCCATCTGTGCTTATGCCAAGCACAACTCTTCTTTGATGCATAGATGTATTCATATTGTAGAATGTTTTTTGTCCTGTTGTATGTTCCGGCAAGGGCTAGCAAAATAAAAAGCCGTCATATAATTTCTGAATTTTTTCATACTTTACAAACACTAGAAACTGTGTAATGTCGGTGGATTCATCAACCTTTTTTTTTCATTCATTCATACTACCGTCCCCCCACTCCGAGCCGCTTTCGCATTACTTCACTGCGCTACTGCGGGCGTCCCTTACATACTATCTGTTCATGAAACATGCACCCTAAACTTAACTAAGTGAAATACAGTCGCCTCAGCCAGGGCTCGAACATGCGGCCGATTGACCGCATTTCACTGGGACCTCGAATGACAGCGCATATTCGCACTGGTCCATCGAGGAGCCGGATTCATCAACCTGCAACGCATAATAAAGACTCTTACGTATATCAGATAACAGTATTTGTTTTATACCTTTAGCAATTTCAGTGATTCTTCCTTGAGAGTACTATTGAAAGACGTTTTAATAATATCTCTAATTATAATTGCTGCTATTATTTTTGCTGCAAGATTGACCAAAGTTTCACCAACTGTTTTCGTTGCGACTAAATCCCTCTTTAGTTTCTTGAGATTCTTTTAAATTTTTTAGTTTGTTTGGAAACAATTCTACCGGCTTATCCATGTAGTCATTAACTTTGGATTCAAAATGGCGATTTAACTTATGTGGTTTCATGCTGTCATTTGTTAGTTTCACCACAAATGACACAAAATGGAATATATTCCTCTTTATTTCCCATCCATGAAAATCCGCATTTCAAGTAATTCAACCTATAGACAAAGAAAGTTTCACAATAAAACATTTTTTCGAGTAGTAGAATAGTTTAATCCAGAATTGGTTAGACCATGTTCTAAGAATGGAGGACCATATAATTCCGAAGGCGCCATACCACTACAGATCCATAGGCAGGCAAAACATCTGCAGACCAAGATGAAGATGGCTAGATCAATTCGTATGAAGACGGAACAGGCCTTAAAGACCTACACCTTGATGATGATGATGATGATTAGTTTAATACTAGAATTGGGGTTGTTTTGGAATGGATGGTTAAAAACATTTGAATTTTAAATTTTGGCAAGTTTTCGCCAAGATAATAGCTACTTAAGTTAATATGACTTATCAATTTACAAACGAAGAGTACGCAGACACGCATCTTACACATGGTTTGGTCTCTGGAGATGTAGCTGTCCATTTTTGGAAGAAATTTTGGGTCTCATAACACAATATCATATCATTATGTGGTTTATGCATGATGGTGCTCCGGCCCACTTCAGCCGTGAAACAAGAAATCAGCGAGGTAATATGTTAAACAAAGTTGTGCATCCATTCGAGATACTGATGGAATATTTGACCGTGTTCGTTCATCGCTGTTAAGAAGTGTAGATGCTTGTAACCGAATTAAGGGAAGACATTTTCAGCAACAACTATGATTATTAATTATTGAGTATTAAAGTATAATATTAAAAATAAACAAATATATCGAAACTTTCTTTGTCCATGACTTTGTTGGTGAGCATTTCCTAACAAATGATTATACGTTATTTTTTCTTATTTTGGGCGTATAATATACCCCTAAAAGGATGACATCACTTTATGTATACGTTTTTCTATGCATCTTGGGTCTCAGTAACGTCTACCTGAATGCTGGAAAGCGAACGGAAGCCAATGTAAAAGACAATACGTATAACATACGACAAAATAAATTGGTAATAGAATCTTCGCACTGTTCTGATTACAATTAGATAAATCTTGACATTGGGGTTGTGCACATTAAATTCTTAAAGGATGCTAGTTTGTATTCAGATAAAAAAGTCATTAAATTAAATCCGCATATATCATAAACGTAGGTTGATTTTACCGTATTTTACTTTATTTTTGGTAATTTTTATTGTAGTTTTTAAGATTATTTTGATAATATTTTCACCTTATTTCGAATTTCGAAAGTGGAAAGGTAATCTGGCGTAGCTACGGTGACAAGAGAAAATGCAAATTTAGCTTCTTTCGAGTCACATTAGTAGTCCCTAATTGGTGCAATAATGGTATGTAAGAAAATGGAGAAAACAAATCTATTATTAATAATTACACGTTTTGTTACAATCAACTTGAATACAACGATTACCCACAAAAAAAACGAAATGGTTCCTTTTTCGAACAATATTTATTCAAGAGGATTAATTAGTTAAAAACACAGAAAGTGCTTTCATTACTAGAATGCGGACAAAATAGAATCGACGCGCAAAGAAAAACAAAGAGCACATGTTCAGTTTAGCAAAATGTTATTTACAATTTTTGGCGAATTTTGCTGCCTTCTTCGAATCATGAATAATTTAACGCTTAGATATTTATGGTTATGCCATATATCATGCTCCGATGTCTTGATAACAAAGTTTATGCATGGTCTGGGAATTACAACAAGATACATTCCTAAATAAACCAACTCGTCTTAACCAGAAACGTACACGCTAAAAGAGCGGCGAGGCGCGGTTTTGCATCCCATCGCTGATTGCTGGAGCTTTGAAATTTAATCTTCCAAACCGTATCTCATGTTTGGCTGCAATTTTTCGTGGAAAAGCGAACACTTTGAAAGTAGGTAGGTGTCGGTTGAGGTAGATTTTCATACCAGTCACGGTTGCAGTTATTTGTAAAGCACGTCCCGTGCATAACCTGCATAATGCTGCATATAAAACGACGTGTGTATATAATATATAATCTTCTTATATAACTAGACCAGGCTACAAGCTTGCAAGATGCACTCTGAATGCAATCAGCGCTCAGCAGAGGGTGAGTTTGTAATCCGCTTGTAGCGTGCCTCGAATGATAACACGGATAGGTGTTAGTTCTATCCCCGGCGCCTTTCTGTATCAGAATTTTAGGATCAAACTCGATAACGCGGGTAACTTTATTTTCCTTTTTATATTTTTTATGGGAAGAGTTGCTGGAGATCCTCTTTGGGACTTAATACTCCTAAGCAGGATGCATGATGATGCCGCTGATGCGTGATGATAATCCCTTTATCCATGTTGATATAAACATACATTAAAGTTTTCAGTAAATCTTTCTACAAGGCAAAGGAAAGATTTATCAACCTGTCAAAAAACTTTTGCACCGTCAGATTCTCTCATCAATTAACTAGCTTAATTATAGGTGGCCTTAAATTCCAGAAAGAAAAACTAATGGCTCTATTAGGGCGGCGTTTCGGTCACAGTCTGATTTATAGCCATAGCTTCGATTTATTACCATACCCTAGTAAATTCTAAACTGATCGAAAGGTGTAAATTTTCGAAATTTATAGCGAGGTCAAGACTTTGTAAGAAATTTAAGAAACTTGAGTGAATTTATATCTTCGCCGGCGCCGAATCGACTTTAGCGGATGCAGAATAGAAATAGGAAAATTTAATAGCCGTGTAAATTTTAATCAAAGTTTATAGGCCCGACATTAACGCGCTCAGGCTCAAGCCAAGTCTATATTCGGCGTACTTGTAAAACAGATTTCTTGCTTGGCACGAGATTGAGTTTAATAATTAACATGTGTACTGCATTGGCATTGTTTTTATTTCTGGGTCGCCATATTTCCTAATTAAAGCCCGATTTTTATTGTAATGCTGCATTTGGAGCACTGACGCTCGGATAAATTCAGTTTATGTAGCTATAAATGGTTTGTTGCAAAAAGAACATCCTCACTACAAATAATTCTGTTCCAATTAATCGGTCAGGGATGAATTCAGACCAATGTCGATCAATATGGTTTTGTTTGAACTGGCGAATGCCTTGTAAAAAAAGGATCATTGTTAAACACAGCATCAGAAACTATCTAAATTCGAAATTAGTTTAGCTTTTAAAAGGGACTATTGAAATTATTAAATGGAACTACACGACAGAAGATATTTTCCAAAAAATTATTTCTGTTTATTAGAAAGTTTCCTCAAAACTTTTAGAAATTGCGTAAGATACAGTCGAACCTTGCTAACTCGAACATCTATAATTCAAATTTGTTTATTACTCGAATTAGAAACTGTTTCGCGACGAAATGCCTATTCCAATGTTCCTCTTTTTATATCGATAACTCGAATTTCAATAAGTCAATAAAAATCAGAAGTGTTCACTATATCTCCTTGTTTACAAAGTTTCGTTTATTTTGAAAAACATAACAGCATCAGTTTCACGCCAACTTTAAAAGTGCAATTTTTGTTATCATAATGGCTTTGGTAGAATTAATCAAAAGTGAAAAAGGAAGAGATCTAATTGTAGTTTAGGTTAGGTTAGGTCGACGTCGACGTACAAAACGCCTTCAATTCGGCACCATGAAGAAGCATTGTAGACGCACTGGAATATAAAAAGATATCTGCTTATCTAATTCGAATAATCCAAAGCTACCTAGGAAACAGACATGTAGAAATCGAAGAAGGCACATGCATTAAAATGACGGCTGGAGTGCCCCAAGGGTCAGTTCTACGGCCAACCCTCTGGAACGCAATGTACGATGACGTACTGAATTTAGATATGCCGGAAGGCGTACAATAAATTGCGTATGAAGACGACCTTGCCATAGTCATAACCGCAAAGAAAGAAGAGGAGTTACAACCAAAGGCAAATGAAACTATCAGAAAAATAAATATATGGATGGAAGACAAACAAATGAAACTAGTACCAGAGAAGACGGAAACGATGACACTTGTAGGACGAAAAAGATGCGGAAAAATAAAAATCAAAATCAAGGAAACGGAAATCGAAACGCAAGAGTAGTTAAAATACTTGGGAATAATAATGGACAAACGCATAAACTTTGGACAACATATAGAGTACACATGCGAAAAAGCCAGCAAAACAATAACGGCCCTAAACAAAATAATGATCCGGGTCGGCGGAGGACGAAAGGGAAAGGAAAGGATCCTAGGTGCGGCGGCGGACTCGCTAATGTTATACGCAGCTCCAGTCTGGCATAAAGCTGTGGAAAAACAAAGACATAAAGAAAAAATAGACAGAATCCAAAGAAGAATGGCACCTAGAATTATAGTGGCGTACAACACGGTAGAAAGCGCCCAGATGTTATTCAAGATGATACCAATTGACCTGCAAGTACAAGAACGCACAAGACTAGCGAAACCAAACAACCAGGGCAAAAAAACAGAACGACATAAACGATCAACACCTGGCAAGCGAGATGGGAACAGGACGGAAAGGGCAAATGGATCAGACGGCCCATACAAAACGTAGAAGCCTGGATATCAAGAAAACACGGACAGATGAATTTCCACCTAACACAAGCCATGACGAACCGCGGATGTTTCCAAAAATACAAAAGAAGAATTGGTAAAATAGATGATGACACCTGCATATTCTGCAATACACAACCGGACGACGCAGAACACACCCTCATCGCATGCCGACAATGGGACCGGGAAAGAAACCAATGCGAAACAGGACTGGGCGGATGATTGACCATTGATAGAATGGTACCACAAATGTTGGAGAACGCGGAAAAATGGAATACCATCGAAAAAATGACTAATAAAATTTCGGCAGAGAAGGAAGCAGAACAAAGACGCTGAGAACGAATGTAGACAGCCACCCAAATGAAGAAATGCTACCGCGGTCCCGTTTGGAAACGTGAGGATCAAGGAGGGGTTTTAGTGAGTAGGTCCTCTCTAGATGAGGGGGAATCCCACACATCCACGCAGAGGGCGGGACGCCTATGAAGGTTTCCCCTCCTAAATATAAAAAAAGGTTGGGTTAGGTTAGGTTAAAATATCGAAATAGTTTGAATTTTTGCATTTTTTTAAATTAATAATAATAAAATTGTTCTGTTTTTATTAATAAATACTTATTTGGTTCCCACTCTAGTTGTTTTTATTTTAATGTCCAGCTTGAATTTTGCTTTATGTCCGGCCGAGTTCGCTCCCGGGAGCCAATTGGACCATGACCTTTTCCTCAACTAACTACAACAGGTAGGCCCGGGAGCGAACTGCATCCTGCCCGTCCCTACAGAATGCTTGTTATTAGTAAAACAGTAAAACTCTTATATAACAAGTCGGTTATTCCGTCAACATGGTTATAATGGAATATCTTGACAGGTCCCTGCAGTATTCCATAAGACTATATGATAATTTAACTCGGTTACGACAACTCTGTTATGAAAACACATTTTCAATCGATTCTTATCGTCTAACTCGTTTATAACGACAATATTATGTTCGCAATCTTAAATTTTTAGGCTATTTTTAGCTTTGCATCTTAGCAGTTTCAAATTTAATTGGAAGTATGTAATCGATATTTTTTGGCCTTCATTCAGTAGCATTTAATCACGTATACCGGCTGCTGCACTATCAGAGGTTAAGGATTTACTATTCATGGTAATTTTCGGTGTGCCTTTCCATACATAGGTATCCATTGGTAACGACATTGTGACAATTGACTTGCTAGATGACCGCCAAATTATAGAAATTGTTAAAAATCGAGTTAACACCATGTACAGAAGAGCAGTTAGAAGTCCGCAGTTGAGTAAAGCTTTGGGTGCTGCCACATTAGTAGAACGATTGTTTAAAGTTTCTGCCTATAGGAAGTGTTTTGGCAGAATCTACACTTGTAAAAGTCGCTCAGGTTCGAATCCTGAGCGCTGTACTTTCCCAGGATGTACTGAGCCGGGATAAGCTGGGTGGGATGGGAATCATGGAGTTGCCCTTGGCAACATCACGATTCTTGGTAGAATATCTTGAGGCCAAACGCTGTGGTCAATACTCTACGGCGGTCCCCAGAATCTACATTGTAAGATAAACCTTAGAAAGCCTTTATTGGAATCGCTTAGTGCAACAAAAAATTACGAGCTTTTGTAAATCTTTTTTTTTGTATTCATAAATACTACCGTTACCGCCCCGGAACCGCTTTCGCATTACTTCAGGGGGTGCGGGCGTCCCTTACACACTAACCATTCATGCAACATGCACCCTAAACTGAACTAAGTGAATTGCGGTCGCCTCAGCCGGGATTCGAACACCCCAGCCAATCGACCGCACTTCACTGTGACCTCGAGTGGCAGCCCGTATTCGCACTGCTCCACCGCGATCCCTAGCTTTTGAAAATCTGTAAATACATATTGAGTAAATATTAATATTAAAGAATTGTGTTCTTACTTTATAAAAACATTCATGTACGTAATTATGCTTAAATTTTGAATTAAATTCCAGATATTTATAACAATAAATAAAAATTAGATACATAATGCTACATGTTCTGTTATAGCGACAAATCGGTTATAACAACAAAAGTTTGTAGTAGGTACCTTAAATGTCGTTATATCCGAGTTTACATTTATATATTTCTGTAACTCCAAGTTAAATTTTTACCAGAAATAATTGGGAGTTTTTACCTAAACCCTATGGTGATTTATGGCAGTCTACCAGTCAATCACCATGTAAATGAACTATTATTATAGTATAGCATTCATGTAGACATCGAATTTTCCGTTCTTGCAATGTAATAAAGATTAAATATGTATGTAATTTTTGAGCTATTTTTTGATAATCCGATATTTTGATAACTCGATTTTTCGATAACTAAAATTATTTTTGATTTCTCCTCAAATTTGACCTATCGATGTTCGACTGCATTGGAACGAATTGCCACATGTTAGGGATTCTACGTGGTGTCTGGAATTTTGGGAATTGCCACAGAAATTTTGAAACCATTTACAAATTACGGGATTTTTAAATATTATAATGTATTTTTTCGAGAAATTTCAGGAAATTGTTGAATATCCGGAAACCTATCTTCCGTTAGGGTTGTGAGCAATGATTGAGAATTGTTTGAAGAGATTGTGAGAATTGTGTAGTAATGGTTTAGAAACTGACGATGCTCCACCAACTTGAAGACAGTGAAAGTAATGAAACGGATTATTTGAAAATTATAAGAATTTCATGGGTATTATGTAATACATTCAAAATTTCTAGAAATTTATGTGTCAATGCAATTTCAAGAAAATTTCCAGTACTGTAACACTGTTAAAATTGAATCAGAGCTGGTTAGAATTATGGAAATTACGTTGGAAATTTTGGGAATTGTGAAGTCATTCAGAGAATTATACGAATTATTTGTTGATCATTGGAATTGTTAAGATATTTTGCAATTTTTTCGAAGTGTATCTAGATCTAGACTATGTTTAAGGTATAACGTTGCTGCATACTCACAAATCTACCTTTCGAATATATTATGGTGGTGGTATGGGTATTTTGAAATAATTTCGAAAAATATCGACAGTTTCAAGGAAGTGTATAAGAAATCTATAACAGTATAATGCTATAAAAACTAATACGCAAGTTAACAAGTTTTCCAAAATTCTGGTTATCAGAGAATGAGAATTCTTGGGCAGTTTTTTTAAGTGTAGGTATTACTTGGTAATTGTTAAACGTGGTTGGAAGTTTTCAGAATTGATTCCAGAGTATGTGAATTCTATAGTACTTTGGCATTTTTACGGAATTGCGAAAATTGTCTAATGAATTTCACGAAATTCCAGAACGCCATAAACAACAAAGAGTATGCGGTGTAGTGTATTGTATTTGAAAGAGCGAGATCTAGGACGTGATTTTCCAAGCATCTTTAAGCACTATAACCATCATTGGTTTATTGTACATCCTAACTAGAATTTTGCCTAACTGGGGTAGCTCCAACTGCACTAGTAATTTTTAACGTGTCACACATTGCAGTGGCACGAGTTCTACTGCGTTACTTCTTGTGTTAGGATTTGATGAAACTATTTAGTCTTTGAGAATTGCATGATATTTTTGGAAATAATAACCATTACCTACTAAGAAATTTTGAGAATTTCTTTGGAATTGTAGGAACATTGTGGAAATTATGTAAATACATAAAGAACGGAGGATTGTGGAAAAGATGTACATATTGCAGATAGTTTGACTGCTTATATATTATTTTACTTTGATCGAGAAATTTTGAATGAATTTTCAATGAATATTGTAATGTTTATCTTGTTGACATTCCAAAGGAATGGTTGGAATTGACAATATAAATTAGAAATTACTGGCAGTGTAAGGAATATACATGGGAATTCTTTATGAATTGTATATAAATACATCAAGTATAAAACAATTTTGGAAACGATTCGTTTGAAAACATAGATACAGTACAGCTTCTTTAATCCGGACAGATAAAATTTTCCATCCGTCTGCGTTTGCGAATTTTACGAATTATAGAGACCTTACAGAAATAAAGCTAGAAAAATATTTTAAATTAATTCTAAATATTTTCATAAACCAATAATAAATTAATTCAGAATGAGTTTGTTTAACATAATGACTAATGTTTTGCCGTTATATGTTGTCTTTCAATTTTCATAATAAAACGTCTTGCATCAGAAGTCCATTGAATTCTGCTCATTGAAAGTACTGCGAAAATTGCCGAACAGTATATATTTGTCCATGATTTTATCACAAGATTCCAATGTGTCCAGTTGCCCAAAAAGAAATTCCTCAAAACTAACTTATGGATCAATACAATTCAACATTTGCCTACTGGGGTTAAAATTTGCATTTACCGATTCAGATTCCTATTATTGTTTCATTTGCTTCAAAGGAATTTTATCTTCTTCATGCCATTATCCTTGAGACAGAGCAGCGTCCTACTTCCTTTAACATTTTTATCAGTTATAGTTTCCCATGATAGATGCAACTTCATGACAGCCACCTACAACTTGTAGTGCTTCAAAGTGTTTGTAAAATCATTGTCCTGAGACATTAAATTTGTCAGAATTTTTTACCTGAGCTACTGTTATTGCTGTACAGTTGGGTGGTGAAACCATTACTGTAACTGATTAAAAATAATCCATCCTCGGATGGATGAGAAAGGGCACTATCTATTAGAAGAACCTTTATTTGTGGTGAATTTTTCTCATCTGAAGCTAGTTTACGTGCTTTATAAAATATAATTTGAACCACGCTCAAATGTGTCCGGATTATAGAGTTGAATGGCACAAAACTGTCCGAATCTTCAGCGTCCCAATTACTGGAGTGTCCGGGTTAGCGCATGTCCGTATAGCGGAGCTGTACCGCATTTATGAAAACCGTTAAAATCAATAGAAACGATTTATCAAATTTTGAGAAATATATCTCGCACCAAAAGCGATGGGCCTCTAAGGCCTGTGAAAGCTTCATAATAATAATAAAAACCTTAGTAGGGAAACAGTTTAAGATTACACAGACCGTTTAAAAATTAACAACAATGTACGAGAAAATTGTTTAAAATTCTGCAAATTGTTTAAAAATTTCGAGAATTAATTGGAAATTGTCGATGACTTACGGTTTTCATAAAATTGTGGCAATAAATTCTTAACATGCTGTCGGAATTTTCTTGAAATTATTTAAGAAATATCAAAGAATGTGTAAATTCATCGTGGTGATAGTTTAGAAACGTTGAACAATGTTTGTGAATTTTTAGGATTGAATCTTTGTCTGCGCCTTAACGATATGTGGTGTACCCTTCGAAATGCCATATCTTTTACTTCAATTAACCGGGCATTATTCTTACTCTCCCAACCTAACTCTACGTCTACTAACCAATGAACTTAATATATCACTTTTAGAAAACCCAAACATTCGAGCTCTACACCTATTGAACTAGGAAAATTTGCATTTTCTCCGCTAGGTTATTGAACTCTAAATACAGCGATTTTAACGGGCAGTTAATTATAGCTTAAATGCACTTTATAATATAAAAGGGACGAGAACATTTTGCTAACGATCTTAAAAACTCACTTCTCTGTTACTTCCTAGCCGCTAGCATTTCTATGATTGATTACTTGATTTAGTCACTGAATTACTTCCAGCTCGTTGCTGGCGACGAGCACTTAGTAAGTTACCATTCCCAAACTCGCGACTATTAATTCTTTCAAAAGTTTTGATAAACAACCGGCAAGTTCTACGTTCAATTCAACGGTAGTTGAGAACGTCAGTTTTTTGGATAGGTCGCGTTATTTTTAGACGTCGCTTAAGAATAGCTCCATCGTTTTATTTTTATCTTATGACAAGCGCAATGCATAATTAATATGTCCTGAATATGTAAGTGCTAGTAGTGTAAAAATAGAACTATAACACCATCAACAAGCTAGTTTCCTTTTTCACGGAGTTAATTAACTTGTTTACGAGTTTAAATTACAAATCTGTAGAAACTCCGCTAGCTGTGTGTTTGTTTTGCAAGGCATTCAAGAGGAAACAATAATTAGGTAAATTTCTATCCGGCAAGTTGAATTAATTATTTACTAGATTATGTAGATATACCTGTAATTAATCATTATAGGTGTAATTCCTCGAACTACAGGGTCCGGTGTGTTAATCGTAAAATTATCCCAATCAACTACGTAAAATAGAAAATCAACTGGTTATTATAATAATAATAGTCAGTCGGTATTGCCGTTAACACCAGTACAGGTAACTAACCAGTTGCTTCATTTCTGTTTCCGAAACTGTATTATATTGGCGGAAAACTATTCTATTTCTATATCAAAAACCAATTGTTGAGGTAGTATTAATGTTTCGTATTTCTTTTACCGTTATTGATTGACGACTTAAAAATGGTTTCCAAATTCATTAACTGCCTGTGGGCATTACAGACTTATTTATTATAATCAAATTTATACTTTTGTAGTTTATTTCGATAATAATGTTAAAAGAGGATCGCCCGGACACCTAATAACGCTCTACTGAATTTTAGTGCAAGTTTATCTGTGCAGCTTTAGGTTTTATTGATATCGTAAAATAGTACTAAAATCTTTAGGATTATTACAAAATTTCAGGCGATTTCAAATTATGATTAGATATGCGGATTTAAAATGTTGCCTAACAGCAGATCGGTATCGGTTTATACCGAGTATTTTTATAAGCGGGACTGTAAACGTAATTATTAAGGGATTAAGAAGAAAATAAAAGTTAATACCCCGTGCTTTCCTTACAGGGCCAATTATTTTTAGGCACTTCCTTTTGCAACATAAAGCTGAATATATCAGCTTGAAATAATTCACTAATCCTACAATTCTCTGATTTTCTTTATCTTTAAATTTATATGTTGCTTTGGAACAATTATTTATTCCGTTTTCCTGAAACAACTGTGATGCATCTTCGACTCCTTTACAATTGTGGGGTTATACGTATGGAGTATGTGCAGGTGCTGTATATATTATTTTTTGCTGGTAAACAATAGATATGCCTAGAATTTATTGTCCCGATGTTTACTTACCATTACAGTACGTGTTTCTACCGGTTCTTCCGTTTATTAACGAGTAAATATATCGTGTGTTTAGGCAAGGAATTTGTTTGCATTGTACACAAGGAGACAAAGTTATAAATTCTTTGGAATAGAGGGAATATTTATCTTTGGGTTGTTTTTACTTCTACAGTCTACTGGCGGAATTCAAGATTTCAATTTATTTAATTTATGTTTATTAATATTTAACAAATGTTGCATTTTCTACAGTTCTATAATATACGCCCAGTATAAAAATAATTTAACTTTTAAGCAGTCACATTACAAAACGTAGAATTGTATCTACTGTTACTTGCTGAAGATTGCTTTTCATGAGAAGTAATATAGCGAATGGTTTTAGCTCCATTTGCTAAAGTGTTTAGTTTTACTTTTTTCTTTGAATAACATGCTTAGGTACTACCAAAATGGTATATAATTGTTTTGAATTTTTATGCTGAAAACAGTAGTTGTAAAAAATAGCTTAACATGTTGACTGATACATTTGCTAGAGCTTTTTAGACTTCTAAATACTCTAAATGAGCTTCTCAAATATTAACTTTGTAAATATAAGGGCTTATGGGCATAGAAACACGGACTGTTGTTGAAAGAATGTATATAAAATTTAAAATATTAACGGCAAAGTTTGTTAAAACGATTCAGATCCTAAAATGAATATTATTAGTAACACCTTCTTGCCGGTTCTACTTTTAAAACTTGTAATAATGATAGGATAATTGGGATAATTTTCTTCACAAGTTCTCGCCGTCTCATTAAAGCAGGATCCTGGCCGAATGATAATCAATTTTAAGACAAATAAGATCATTTTCCTTCCAAATCTGTATTTTGAGTAATTTTAATTAAAAAAACATCAGATATTTATAAATAATTTTTAGGGAAAACATTAGTCTTTGTTAATACTAATTAAAAAATACCTTGGGGATTTTTAATACGAATTAGACAATAAATAAGCTTATAATAAAATTTCAGTTAAATGATTAAAGTTTCCCTTCAACTTTTCGTTTTGAAGAAGAAAGCTTAAAATGTGTCACACATTTTTAAAATTGATGAAAACTGTTTCTTTCAGCTCTGTTGTGGAAAACAAACATCAGAGATTTTTTTACACAAATGAGATAATTTTTGTAGTATTTCTGAGTTTTCATTTTCATAAAAGAACTATAAGCTATTTGTAATAGATTCAAGAATCAGATATTTATAATAACGTTTACGGTCTTAGTTTATACTAATTTAATTTAATAGAAATACTTTGGAAATTTTGAATACGAATTAGATCATAAATGAGGCGACCGGTGGCTGTGGTTAGCGCGTTAGACTTCTACGTTGAAGGTCGTGGGCTCAAGTCCCAGTACCGGAGCATCGGATTTTTAACGCCGGTTCTCCCTCGGCAATGGCAAACCAGCGAGGTATTCTGCCTACTAAATTTTCTCTGGAGTAGAAGTGTTACCACTTCCCGTGGTTCGGAGTCCACATTACGCTGTAGGTCCTCTATGTCTGTGGCACTTTAAACACGCAACACAGGCATATGAGAGAAGATCGTTACATCTTGCAAGCGATAAAGCAGCACTCGAAGAAGATCATAAATAGACGTATAACAAAATTTCAGTTAAATTAGTTTCCCTCCAACTTTTCGTTTTGAAGAAGAAACCTTAAATGTGTCACAAATTTTTTTGGTTAATGAAAAATGTTTCATCCAGTTCTGTTGTAGAAAACAAACATCAGAGATTTGTAACACACTTTTGAGATAAATGACATAATTTTTGCTGGAGTATTTGTGACTTGTCACATTCATAAGCGATGTATATTAGATTTAAAAAAATGTGATAATATACTTTTATTATATTGCCACTATAAAAACAATTCTTAGAGTAGCGTAAAAATGTTTAATCCATATAGCACGATTTTCCGTCAACTGTTTGTTTTGACGAGAATATCAAAAAAGAAAACTTGGACATTTTAAACATTAATTGAAAACCTTTTTCTAACTCTTCTTAAAAAACAATCTTAAATATTTGAAAACATTTCTTTGAAATATGAGGTAAATTCCGCCCGACTGTAGGTTTTAGTATCATTCTTAAAAAAGAAACCTTGATGTGTCAGAAATTTTTAAGATTATTTTACCTACATTTTTCGTCTAAGCCGTAATTTGGATGTTACTTACAAAACGAAATCTCAAAGACTTAACAAATTTGTAAATTATTATCCTTCCGATTTATTATTTTTATAAAATAACTACGATTGCAAGGATAGGTGATGAAGCTGTTTCTTAAATATGTTGCAACATGCATTTATTACACGATGTAATGCAATGAGCAGCCAGTTCGTAATATTATGTTGTAACTATTTACAAATCATAGTTTTTCAGTAAATTCAGTTATCCTAACACCTTATGCAGCCAAAACTACAAGAAAAACACCAGAAATTGTCCTACATCATGAAGCATAACATCCTGGTATATTTTTGTTTTAAATACCTTCTTCTACATTATTTTTTTTTGTATTTACATTAATACATTTCAAAAGAGCACTAAAATTAAATTTGCTAGTACACAATGCGCAAAAACACGTTAAAATGTATCTGTGGCACATATGAAAAATTTACAGTATTTAAGTTGTTTTAGACCCCACAGTTGGAATTATGGAAGTTACCAGTACACAAAACATTATAAAGTAGTTGAAATATTATTGGGATCAACATTTAACAGCAGCGTAAGCAATTTGACAGGATATTGTAGGGATACTGGTATGTAACAATTGTATAACTCACGCTGTTTATTTTTAGGTATCGCTACTTCTTAATTATTTTCTCGATTATTTTATAATTCTGTCATATTTATAGTTTAATTTTATTATTAACTATGTATTTGTGCTGATTTTCTTAGATTTCCAACTTAAACTTTTAGGGGACTATATTTATTGTCTTTATTTCATTACTAACATAAAACTTCAAATACGCTATCTGTATAATACCCGAGCACCGCATTTCAAATAGTCTCTGGACGTTCATCTCCCAAGGACATTTATTATACAGGTATCTTGGGAATGCTCTTCATTCATTTAAAACTAACAGTGCGGATGAATTGCTAATTGAATTTTCAATTTGAACGGAAAATGTTTTACGGTTCAGGTTGTGGATTGTAATTTACAGCGCTCTATGAATAAAACGTAATTAATAACATCCAGAAATTTTATTACCAGACAGTTATGAAGACTACAATTTACAGTGGCAATAACGCAAGCGAACTTGATTCCGTTTTCATTTGCATTTTTACAGGGAATTTTATTACATCATTTTCAATATGCTTGTAAATGAGTTATTACGGAGGGGCTTTTTAAAAGGACCCAACCTAACGATACAGAATCGTCGTGGAGACTTGGGTCAAAATTCACCATTTGGCAATTGTTTACCTCGGAGTATTTAAGCGTGAAGACCAACACTGACACAAAAGGCCTATTCTTACCTGCAGGACAGATGCATTCGGGCACATCTCTCGTCGTCCTCTTGTGTGCGCCTAGTAGCCTGCGGGTGGCTGCAACCTCCCTGACGACCCTCTTCTTAAAATGTTCTTCGGCTTCCCTGCGAAACCGCTCCACAAGCACGTTAACGTCCTCCAAAGATTGCCTCTCCAAGGAGACGACTCTGTTTTCTAAAACATTCAACCGATTCTCGAGTACCGCCTCCCTCCAACCACTGTACACACTAGCGGTAACACACACAACACACAAAACACACACCACTAGAAACGGTCCCGAAGAACTTGCACCTGATTTGGCGCCATCGATTTGCGTAAATTTGAACGAGTTTCCCTTTTTGTCGGGCCTGTCAGTCTTTTTATGGGGCGCTGCCGACGAGGGCGCGCTTGGGGGATCCATGTCTCACCCCTTCTGTCAGCGACAGCACAATGCACCTCGTTACTGCACCATTTGTTAGTAGCAATCAATCCATGCAAGAAGACCGACTAATAACATATTGGCCAATGGTGCATGAGGGCTTTCAACGCATTTTTGGAGCGCAACTTTAATGCAGTTTCTTTCTAAAAGAAAATTTTCAAAATTACATGGCGATGACAACCAAAAAAACTCACAAAAGTTCGGTTAACATCGATCAAACTAAAAAAATTGTTCGTTTTGGAAATCGAAAAGGAAGGAACACCCGGTGGTAATTCAATAAGCAGTATTTCGTAACACAATTAAGTTTGTTAACAAAAATAGTTTTCGCGGAAGCGAGCGCGTGTTCGTTCGATCGTGAGCTGGAGGAACGAAGACCAATACCCCACCAACACTAGAATACTTCTGTCATGCCGCTTCTATCTGGGGATAAAGCTCGTTCCGTTTTCAAGTTTCGCTCGTGCTCGGTCGTGTGTGTTCGCTCATTAATGCTCGCTCGTAATGAGCTAGTGTGATTAGTAATTACGTAAGTTTGTGTACCAAATCAAAGAACTACAAATATACTTTGATGTTTTCTCTAAAAAAAAAATAAACACAAAGCGAAAAAAGTCGCTCATAATAAATGCAGAAAGTTTGATACAGCAACCTTGAAGATCACAAAACTAAATGATAACTAAATGTAAAATGCAAGTTAGTCACGCGTGCTGTTAAAACAATTTTATGGCCCTTTAGTGATGGGGAAACCTTTGCAGGTAAAATGATTCATTTAGAAGGGTGACTAATTCCAGTGTTTACTTCGAATCTATTGATTTGTCTAGGTATTAAGCAGTCTGGTATATTTCGCCCATATGATCTGTGCGAGGTGTTCAGCAAATTACTAAAAAAGTCTTTAATAAAAACAAAGGTTGTAGGGAACATTTTAAATGAATATTGGAGAGATGCAAATTCATCATCAATTTCTATGGTCTACTCTGCTACGTTGCAGTAATTGTATTACATATTTTATTTATACGAAATTGCCATTGCCAACTCGCCTCGGGTAGCCAACTTGCCTCCAGGCTGACTTCTCTAAGGGGATTACATCCTTCTCTCTGAACATTTTGCTAGGACAACCGAACTCGGTTTTAATGACAGCTATATATCTGGAAATATTTGGACGTTATTTCCAATCATCTTACAATATTTAATTACAATTTATTTATTTACAGTATTATCAATCTAAAGAACCCTGTTGATTATCCGCAAAAATTCATTTGAACTATGAAATAATGTTCAAAATGTGTAAAATAGCCGTTATCAACTGTAAAGAAGACATACCATTAATGACGGCTTTTTAGTCTCTTTCGTTTCTTCTTTTTAAGGTGCCGTCTCCATCCGAAGCTTGGCTACCATTATAGCTATTTGTATTTTATTTACAGCAGCTCTGAATAGATTCGAGTTGCATATATACCAGTTCTCTCAAGTTACGCAGCTATGGTGTTCTTCTTCTACCTAGACTGCGCTTTCCTTCTATCTTCCCTTGAATAATAAGTTGGAGTAACTGATATTTCTTCCCTCTGGTAATATGGCCAAGGTATTCAAGCTTTCCCTTTTTTATAGTGAAGTTGTTTTCCCATTCTTCTCAGGAGGCTTTCATTGGTCTCCCTATCCGATCAAGGAACTTATAGCATTCTTCTGTAGAGCCACATTTCAAATGATTGCAGTTTCTTTCGTTTAAGAAGTCGTTTTTTGGTGCTTTAAATCTTAAATTCTTGAGATGAAGTGTAAAACATATGACTGCCAGAATTTGATTCTACAATATTCGTTGACAGATCCATTCCAGAGAATTGTCACCTTAATATATTTTCTCTATGTCTTTATAAGTTTTACGAATATTGTAGCTTAAAATTTTGTTATTCGTTGCAACAATAGGACACTATTTTCTATCTGTTCCATAAATCATAAAACGTTTGGCCTCTCAGAGACTCTTTCCATGGCTCAAAAAACAGAAATCCCCCTTCGGGTCGGTCAAGCTTGCCTGTAAGGGGAATACCAAGGTATTTCTTATTTTAGTTCATGAAGAACTTTCTTAGTTTGAAGAGCGGTATTCAATTTGGTATTATTTTTCAATAAAGTAATACCTTTTCACAATAAATCTATCTTTTTACGAATGGGTTCTTGAACATGTTGATCATCGCCTTTTTAGGCTAAATATTAACATATGTTAGGCAACGGTTTTTGCCTGCTGAGAGTATTACTTCACTGTGCGCTCAACAGATAAATATTTCTTAAAATATATGTAACTTCTGTCGGCTCTATAACAGCTCAGAAGAATTATAAAAGGTTGAAGGAAAGCCCGTGTAGCGGAGTGTTGAGAGAGGTCAACGGCGGAAGTCTACGTGGGGCAGTGATGTGGGCTAGGCGTAAGTTTGAATATCTTTGGGTAATAACTAATTAATAGCGTTTGCGAACCTACTAACTGATTGCGATGCGAGTATCCTCTAAGTTAAGGCAAGGCGAATTTAGTGTTCCATGTATATGATTTTATATAAATATGGGCTGCAATGGCAATGTTAGCTGATATAAGCAGTGGCGTCCCTAACTATGTTATGGTTTATATCCCATGAAGTTTTATATGTGTTTACCCGAATGGTTATGTATTATTATTACGTATATTACTTGGTATTATACGTGGTTTACAAGTATTGGATCCTAATATAGTTGTTATACTAGATTGGTGTGTCTATGTAAGTAGTTGTTGGAAACATAGCGTAGTGAATATTACTTATATTCACTACGCTACGATATGAGTAGATAATGTGTGTGGAATGATTATTTATTTTTCCCCTGGTAATAATTCGGGAGGTAGTAAGTCGGCAGAGGTTATATCGAAAATGTGCCTACGTCGAATTATTATTATTACTATGAATACAACATTAACGTGAGGATGGAATTGATTGACTTTTACGCGGCGGTGTCTGTGAATAACAGAGAGACTGGCTACGGACTTAGTTCATAGTCTGGATCCCTCTGAAGGATTGGTGTACCAGAAGATATGCATCATTGTAGTAATTACTCTATGATTACGAATGGTTGCAGCCGCAGCAGCTAGCCGGCAGCTGGGCATCCGTATGATGGGGTTGGAAGACCCTCGGTGAGTGCAACTGCCCAATATTTATTGACAGATCAGTAAGTCTGTGTTTTATTATCTGTTGCATGTCACCTGCCAGTCGCCGCCAGTGAGTCTGACCGCATCCGCTGTTTGTTTACCCAGGAACTGCATAAATGAAATGCAGAAGCGCTTGAACCGTATTTAAACTTATTAATTAGTAGTTTTTATCCGCCCTCCGTAAGGTCTATCCCAACTCATAGATATTTGAAGCTCGAAAAATACAGCAAAACCATCTTGACCCATGGTTTTTGAAGCGTAGTGAAGCGCTCAAGTTATTCTACCAATAAAACTAGTTCACTTTGGTGGTAATGTTGCAAAAGACTTTCGCAGATGAATTATCAAAAATGCTTGTATTGGAAGTTTAGCTGTATGGGCATAGTTGGCAGCAATAACACCAATGATGTGAGGGAATACATAATTGTGATTATTGCATAACTAAAGCATAGTCAAAAAACTAAAATATCTATGGAATTGTTGTCTTCATGTTCGCATGCAGGAGGCCTACCATACAACACCGGAAATAGACGTGTCCTCCTCGTATAATGAAAGTTAATTATTAAGCGATATCATTTCATTTTATTATTAAAACGGACCAGTTACAGGCGAGAACTTACAGCATTCCAGGAAAATAATATCAACATCGACGTACAAAAGCAAGGAATTTGCGAAACGCATCGAAAAAATCACACTTTTTTCTCTCGAATGAGTTTAACAAGCTATGAGCGATGTTTATACTACTAACCAGTTATAGATCAATTCTTATTCATTTATTAATTTTATCTCGGAGGTGAATTTATAAAAATTTCAAGCACAGTAATTTGTAAATTTTGATGAAATTTAAACTGAAAAAGTAAATTTGCATTTCACGAGCTTGTAAAATGTAAATGTAAAAAGGAAAACGAACGCTAAAGTTTACCAAAATCTAATTTGAGTCATAGAGTTTCTGGGTAAACTCCAACGATGTTGTGTTAATGTTTCTTTGTGTTAGTGGGTACGTCTACTTTCTACGATATTCTAGTATTCTTAAAATATAAATAGAGAAATATATTGGAGATTTACCTAAAACGAAGTTGGGTATGTTATTATAGCATAAAAGTTTCTGAATAGAAGTTTCAGGTATACAATAGATTTTTTCGTATCTTCGAAAAGAGTAATTATTGTGGTCTATGGAGAACTTTATCACGTTGGTGGATTTATAGTGTTTTACATAAACCAGAGACTGTTTAAACTACGAGAACGTCCAGAAGAACTGTTTCACACTTTTTTTGGTCATACTTAAAGGATTAAAAAAGAAGTTATTATTAGTTTCTTAAATTTGCGTCTTTCTAATGACATTAATTAATTTATTCGTTTTCATCATAAAACATAAAATACCAACGGTTAAAACCCCATGTAGCCCAAGTTCATATAAAAATAACAACATGATTGATTCGAAACGGTGGTTTACGTAAATAAACTTTGGATTTGGACTTGGACATAGCACTTTAATTGTTGATTTGACGAAACACTTATCTCCAGAGGTTTTCTCAGCCAAGTTACTTTAGTTAGTTCAAGTTCCTACTGAAGATGGCAGTTTAGTTGCCGAAATATGTATACAGTTGTACTCAATATCGAGGTGGTAAGGGAAGTTTTAGTCTGCATATTTTGTTCAACTGCTATTGAATTGCGATATTACGCAAGGCTTTTAAACATGAATTCTTGATTTGTCAACCATTTGAAATAGAATTTTTTTCTATTGAGTATGGTTTAAAATGATTATGGGGTTACGTTAGATTATTTTTAGAGGAATCACCACAAAAGTTTACATTTAAAATGAGTCAATTTGTGCATAATACACAAAATAAATCATTATTCCTATTACGTATTACATCTGTGCATTGTTATATTGCTTTAAGCAAAGTAAAAGAATTGAAATTCGCATAGCTTGGAGTTATGGAGACAGGCCAAGAGTGTTTGTAATAATAAAGCTGAAACTCCGAAGGAGAGAAATCCACAATCTCCACAACAGAAGTCACAAATAGCCGGACAGCTGGCTTATGAATAAATGTGCATTAAACGTTTTTAAAACACCATGTAGGGCTTTAGAGACGAGCTCTAACGATGAGAAAAAAAGGTTTTTATAAAGCGCTCTGGTCCGTCTCGCCACATATAAAATTAAACCGAATCATTAAAGAAGCTTCTGAGAACTATTTTGTTGAAATTTTCAAGAATTTTGGATTGCTTTTGTCGACCTTTAGGAATTCTTGAAAATTTCAAGATTAATGAACCAATTGCCTGATTGTGATTTGCTTGACGTCATAACTGTGGCCCTACTTTACAAAAAATGTTTATATACCTACATCAATTTGTAACTAAGAACTTCTCGAAAAACGTATATTTAAAAGACTTTTGTCTGAAATCAATATTAATTTGGGGCCTTCATGCTTATTGTTTGCTCTTTAAATTTCGTTAAGTATTTTATCTTATATTAAATTCAATGTTCTATACATATAGTCATGTTTTCAATTTATTTACCGGAGTTTATGGCCTTTTTGATTTAAACATTTTTAATACCCCTTAACTTGTAACTTGAAAATCAATCTGCACATGAGGTCTCTGAGTGTCTTAAACCGCCGCCGAATAGACTTATATAATATACTTATACAATACGAAAGCAAATGTTCACGGTAAATTAGTTTCGCAGATAGTTGTCTTACGACTAGTGTTCAGCTAGTGGACAGCTTTATGAGCAATCAGTCTAATGGACAGGTGGCAGCAATAGCTTCTTCAGCACCAAAATGTTTAATTTATTTTTATAATTACTCTTCAGGTCAAGATCTCTTGATTGCTATCAAATGACACACTAGCATCTATATTGTATAGCCATAAAAAAGAATCTGCTTATATCTACTAATAGATACATAATATAATTTGATTTGATTCGTAGTCGGCTGTTCAAAACTACCAATAATATCAGTCCTTTGCCGACAGATTGACGCGTCTAGACTAATTCAATTCACGCTTCTATCTGACAAGAAATATCTCCACACGCCATTTATCTCTGAGAATTTAAATTTTATTCTAAAATCGCTGCATATTACTATATCCTTGTATGTTAATAAGACTGAAGTGATGAATTTGCATGCATTCATTGCTTAAGACATTATTTAAATGCAAATAGAGGTCTAACATTATAAGTACAAACCGCATCAAGGCACGCCTGTAGGGGTTTATTTTAAAATGTATACTTTAAGGAGTTTGCTTCATAAATGCACCCCCATTAATTCAGTTAAGAGATGTAACGAGAAAATAGTAATGTTCATTATTGGCATGAAATTGTAGAGGGTGGAAATGAAATGTATGATTGTATTATACCTAGGACGGCTTGAATCGATTTAAGTCGATCGCCGGAAGTGTATATTTTTAGTTTATGTTTAAATGAAGGAACATGTTACCCATTTAAGTGCTTAGATACCACGAACCGCCGATACTCGCGATTCGCGACAATATTGTAATAAAACTATATACACATATTATTCACGAGAGTTCTTCAACGGTAAGTGGTTTAAGCCAATCAGCAAATTATTCGTTAAAACTCTTACATAACCTCACATTGTTTAAGAATCAAGAATTTGAAATTCAAGCGATTGTGTAACAAGTTCTGTGAAAATATGTTAGTAGTTGTGTGTTAGCGGTCGTAGCATCACCGCGTTAAACTTCTACACCGAAGGTCTGAGGTTCAATTCCATACATCAGAGCATAGGATTTTTAACGGCCGTTCTCCCTCGCAAGGAAATAGCAAGGTATTCTGGCTAGTAAATCTTCTCTGGAGTAGAAGTGTTTACACTTCCTGTGATTCGGAGCCCACGTTAAGCTGTCGGTCCTGTGTGTCTGTAGCACAGGCGCAGCACAGGTATAGAAGGGAAGATCGCTACGTTTCGTAAGAAACCAAGCACTCGAAGAAGAAGTTGTGTTTTAGACCTGTTATAAATTATATCAGATAGTAGCTATAATTAGCTGAACCCTATTTTATAAATAGTTACCGCAAATAGGATCAGCTTACAAACTGATCTGTTTGCACTTTATTGAATCTTAAGATGTATATGATAAATATATGTTTCTCACTGGTGTTTGTTAATTTTACCATTATTGATGTCATTTGATACTTCTATGTAGTTATGTGTTAGCATTTAATAATCTCTGCTGGCAATGTTAGAATGTGATGACCTGTAATCAAAATTTAATAGTCATTTTATGCAATAGATTGAAATATTCACCTACGTCAAGGTGTTTGATCTATTTCGTCATTCTCCCGTATAAAGAATGTTTACCAAAATAAGTTGCATGCTGGTTCTGATGGTAACGAGTAGACGCTGTGGGAACATCCATGATGCATTTCGGCTGTATGAAGATACTACAAGGACTTTGAAAATCTCAACAGAACATTCACTAAGGGGGCAGTTTTCTGAATTCCACTTCTGTCATGGGGAAAGGAGGTGCATGGGGGGGGGAAGCATGCTGTAATACACAATTACAGAAGAAGAACACTATTTATTAATAATTTAAATTTTTGAACAGTAGTTTGCAAGGATTAGTTGCAAATTTTCTAACTACAGCTTCCACTAATTGTTGCTTGTTTGCGAAAACCCATTGACGATTAATGCTTAGCATAACTAACCCATTTAAACTATTTTCACCAATAGTGCTTCTAAACATGTTTTAATTCGGCGAAGGGAGCTGAATGAACGCCGTATAGTGCTTGTTGTGCAGGGCTGTCAAAGCAAAGTCAGTAGCGCCTTTCTAATGGTTGGAAAAAACTATTCGTTCTTTTTTTATAACCTGGATGATATTTGGCAATATGGTGAATATGTGTCCAGCCACTGGTGATGGAATTTCCTCTTGAGGTGTTTGATATCTGCCGCAAAATCGTAGTTCTTCGAAAGTACCCAGCCATTTGCCAGAATATGTTTTTCTTATCAACTGGCATAGTGGTTGTCTGTCGAGATATTTCCAATATCATCTTCATGACAACCGTAGTCTTCAGTTTTACTTTCACTTTCTGACACCGTGGTTGAACCATAGAAGAAGGCCTCGCAGTCGCAGTATCTGAAGCAGAGGGTGGTTACGTACTTCCTTGCCCTAATCGCTGCTGCTTCTGTTGCTGCGACTGCTGGTACTCGTACTTTTCTTTCGTTTTAAATTCATTGCAAAAAATAAAATATAACTTTTACTAAACGTTGGGGTGGACGCGACATAACACATTCTAGCGTAGATACCCATATAAACATCAATACTTACTATTTTTACCAAAAAACTTTCTAATAGTCAACACTATGATTAATTTTCGGCTTGGGCCGCGTCGTCGATTGGAGGTCACACTCAGCAAAGGCAGGATTACTGGCTACTGTTTGTGAACCTAAACAAACTAACGTTTCGCAAGACATTGCAGCTTGCATCTTCAGAGTCCTCGTAGTACTGCAGTACTACCTGCCTTTGCTGAGTGTGACCTCCAATCGACGACGCGGTGCAAGCCGAAAATTAATCATAGTGTTGAGATCGAGAAATCGCGAAAGCCTCAAACAATATATAACTTTCTAATATACATTTTTGTATAATTTGTAATAAAGTAGATGATACGAAACAACAAACTTTACTGTCGTGAAAATTGTACACACTTGTGACCCTTTTGTGAATGTAACTTTACTGCACTGACTCTAACCGAAATCCGCGCGCTCTTATACATAATGTGTAGGAGGTAATAGCTGCTGGAATATTCCCGTTGTTGATGCGTCGTGGAATGAAACTAGATTATTCTGTAAGAAGTCATAAGAACTACAACCTGTACGAGTACAATACACGTACAGGTTGTGGTTCTAATAACTTTATTAACAGATGATTAGTTTCTTTTAAAATGTTTTCTGAAATTTTTTGTTTGTATTTTATATGTTTCATTTTTAATTATTTGCACCTTGGAAGGGAGGGCAGCTACCATGGGTATCTTTTCTATTGTTAAATTAGCTTGTTCACCATGCAATTCCGTATATACAGTGTGTTCCAGATTCAGTAGACTATCATGGGTATCTTTCTTACTGCTAAAGACAGATTTGTTTCAACGGACAAAGTGGTGCAATTTTGAGTGCTGATTCAGATTCCGTTGAATTTTCAAAATTCCGAACAGTTTAGAAATTATTCCCAAAAAACTGAATATCGCTATTTTCTTTACAATCGAATATCTCGGTAATTATAAAAGATGTGTATTTTTTTTTCTTTTTTCAACGATGTATCACAACTTATATCTAAATAAAAAATGGAAAAAATGTTTACGTTTAAATAAAGTAAGCATGAAAACAAATGCACGTTAAGTTTACTTTGGAAACAAATAAAATAGAAACAAAACATTTTAAATGCTACTAAATATTAAAATTATAATTTATGCTCAAAATGCATATTGGGAAATCGTCTAACTGGTCCTACAATATTTGATAGAAACTTAACTGCGCAACGGTATTCGTTAAATATCTCTGCAGGATTTGTTAGATGATCTACGTTTGGCACAAAATGTTCAAATATGGTACCAACACGATGGAGCTCCTGCACACAACGCCAGAAATGTTATTATTTATATGGTCGTTTTAAAAAGCAGGGCGATAGCGCCTCTTGATTTTTATTTATGTGGCACTGAAAAATAACCTGAATGGAAATAATGTTTATTATAATAATGTAGAAGAACCACGTGAAGCAGTGCTGCAATTTTTTAATGGTATTAATTGTAATACATTGAGAAAAGTAACTGGTAGTGTAACAAAACGGTGTCGATTGTGTTTAACCAGTAACGGCCAGCATTTTGAGCACTTATATTAATTTTACTATTTCGTAGTATTTAACTGTTTTGTCTTTGTTTCATTTATTTTGAAAGTAAACTTAACATGCATTTGCTTTCGTGTTTACTTGATTTAGAATTAATACACTTAATATCTTTAAAATCTTTTATTCAGATATAAGTTCTGGTTCATCGTTGAAAAGAGTAAAAAAATGCTACACAGCACACGTCTTAAAATCCAATCAATTTAATAGTGGGAATTTAAAAATATTAGGAAGTTGATACCAATATGTCGGAAACCACCATATGGAATTTTATTTTTACAACATCTATAAGTGTGTCTAACAATATCAAATAATTGTTATGTGAAACATTTTTCATATCTTTTATTATTATTCAGATATTTCACTGTAAATAATATAGCGATTTTTGGAATAATTTCGAAACTGTTCGGAATTTTAAAATTTTGCTCAACGGAATCTGAATCAGTACTGGAACCTGCACAACTTTGTCCATTTAAACAAATCTCTATCTTTAACAATAAGAAAGATACCCATGGTAGTCTAATCAATCTGGAACACACTGTATATACAGAATTGCTTGGTGAACAAGTTAATCTGCAAACATCTGAAATCAATAATCTTATCATTCGCGCTGAATAAGCTATTTAAAGTATTTGTTTATTGTTTAATATTCAATTAACTTAGTGCTATGACCATTGCTATGTGCACTTTATCTCATAAACAGAACATCTATGGTTTAATTAATGTTATCTACAACAACTGTTCAAGCTCTATGCACTAATGATTTATAAACTGCTAATTTATATCTTTTATGATTACAAGACTTCTGAGATATTACGATATCTG
>JABXWE010002386.1:0-34416 GCA_014611495.1 Limonius californicus | reverse complement strand
ATTCAGAGACTGTATGAAGATAATATAGCTTACATCAAAGTGGGGAGACAGTTATAAAATCCGATAATTACAACGAAAAGATTAAGACAAGGTTGCAGCTTGTCGCCGCTTTTTTTAACTTATATGCGGAAAGAGCCTTACAGAAGTGGAAGAGAAGTTGTGGAGGCATGGGCGTACCTATTAACGAACACAGATTATTCACGTTAAGTTTTGCTGATGACCAAGTAGTCCTAGCACAAGATGCGCATGACCTTGAATTTATGGTAAAAAGGTTATATCGAGAATATCAAGAATGGGGGTTGCAGGTAAGTCTAAGAAAGACAGAATACTTGGTAATAAACAATGAAGGAAATTTTGAGGTCTTAATCAATGACGAATCAACAGTGAAACAAGTTGATGAATTTAAATATCTGGGAGCGATAGTAGATAAAAATGATTTACGCGAAAGGGAGATAAAACATAGAATAAATGAAGCCAGAAAGTGATCGGAGCCCTCAATTCTGTATGGTGGGACAAAAATATTTCAAAGAAAAACAAGAAACATATTGGGAAAATATTAGTGGAATCTACGCTCTGCTACGGATGTGAGATCTGGACGGTAAATGAAGAGATGAAACGAAGGCTTAATGCCGTAGAAATGGATTACCTAAGGCGTAGCGCGAGAGTATCCAGACTGCAACATATCATCAACGAAGAAATAAGGAATCGGATGGGAGCAACTGAAACAGTATTGGATAGAGTGGAGATTAGAGGTTTACGCTGGTTCGGGCATCTCATGAGAATGCCAGAAAATCGATGACCAAAGAAACTGTTCCAGTGGAGCCCACCAGGACGCAGATAGCGAAGGAGACGTAGACGATCCTGGAACGAAGGAATCCGAAAGGCAACGCAAAAATGAGAGCTAGATGAGGAAATGGTCCAAGACAGAGAGGCATGGTGAAGGGGACTGGGCACTGGGCAGGCAGCACTTAGCTCTATTTTGATATGTCATTCGATGTAAATAATATATACATTGTATTGTATTATCAAGTCCAATATATATATTACATAAACAGCGGAAGCGACCCTATTCTCGATAAGACTCGGTATAAGGTGTTTGTGCATCAGAGGCACAACTTCCAACTAGTATTATCAATACCATATTTATCTGGCAAATTGCATTTTTCGAAATCGATTTGATATCAATAATCATTTGTCCAACATTTACTCAATATTAGTATACGATTAAATGAATATAATGGTTTTATGTTTGTGAGATACTGTATGTTATCCTTAACATCATTAGCGCAAAGATTTACCTTCCTCAATTCTTTTTGCATAATGACATATACATATTTGACCAATTTTGATATTCCATTTCGTTAGCAATTCAAAATATCAATTTGTAAGTGAATATGTTGCTAATTTATTTATTATTAATTGTAATATTTAATTATTTTATAATTTATTTTCTAAATCTGCAAGTCAACTAAGTAAATACGTAGGATTACTGTTACTAACTGTAACAATAATAAAAACAATTCAAAATGTTCATCCATGTCAAGTTCGTTCGTCTGGATACGCCATACCATATGGTATGTGTAAAAGTTATAAACCTCTCAAATTACCAACATCTCAAAAATACAATCAAAAGGCTATTACGTCTAACAAGGGCTTGATGAATTTACCTCATCCTGTAGAAAAAACTAACCTGTATGATCGCATAAAACACGGTGTTTAAACTATTAGTGGGGTTTGATAAAGGAGCCAGGACAGCTATCGACAGCCCTATTGTACACTTTTATAAACACAATGGATGGTTGTGATTATCGGAGGATGCTCGAAAATAGATCAAGTTACCAGAACGTCAGACAATGCACAGCCCATCGGGCTTACACGATTCTATCAAAATTGGAAATCTGTAAAATCAGGCGGCTTTTCGGAACATACAGCTAATCGAAGTACTAAAATAGTAAACCCAAAATGCACCGAAGAAACTATTTTAATCTTGTAAATAATGTTGTATACCACAAATACAAATAACTGATTGTTTTTTAATTATTTCTACAACTTAACCCTACCTCAAAAGTAACTTCTTAATTTGTATTTGAATAACATGCAACGTCAACTAATTTATTTGTAACAGTAGTAATTAAACGTACACTAACATTACTTATAGGTGCAATTTATACACATAACTAAAAGGCAACGTGACAAAAAAAGTGGTGTCTGAATGGCCGCACTTTTTGTTGTAAAACTAATGTTCATTGAAAAGTGCAAGAGTTGCTGAACTGACACAAATATTTAGACTCCACTGTATGTAAGGCATCTGCAAATACGATAAAGTAATCGTGTGCGATAATAGTAACGTAATAACACAATTAAAAGTACAAACATGTTTAACATCGAGCTGCATATTTGCATCGTAGCAATCCTGGTTGAAATAAAAGATTAGGAACAATAAACGTATTTATTTGTTAATTATTTCTTGCTTTACTTTTTGTTAAAATTCTATTAATTAATATATCAAAAACATATTATTAATAATTTCAACAGGATTTTATAAGGTTTCTGTTGGTTTATACAAATTAAACGTGTGGTAATTCATGATTAAACCAAATATGTGTATACTGTTAATCTGTGTATTATCATGATCTTCTCGTATAATCTGGATTTTCTTCTAGTGAAGATGATATCAATTTGTTAATTGTATCTTGCCGGGATTAAGATTAATTATTTATCAATTAATTAATTTCAAACCTATTGAAAATATTTCTTACATTATTTGACTGACAATGAAAACTGAAACTGACAAAATGAAGAATTTATGTAAACCCGGTTAAAGGAAGACCTTTGGGTCTGCAAATTTTTGCTCGTTATATCCGTTAAAGGGTAGTAGCTTAAAATTTAAAATACCGTCATTATTTGTCTTCTTTGCGTACTTTGTCTCTTACGAGATGTATCGATTTCTATCATGTGCCTGTGTTGTGCGTTTTTAAAGTAGAACAGACACAGAGGACCTACTACAGCTTAACGTGGGCTCCGAACCACGGGAAGTATAAACACTTCTACTCCAGAGAAGATTTACTAGGAGGAATACCTCGCTGGTTTGCCATTTCTTTGCGACGGAGAACCGCTCTTAATGTTCCGGTACTGGGAATGGAAGCTCAGACCTTCTACATAGACGCTGACCTCTAGTCTACTACCACATCATTATTATCAACTAAAAATAAATCTCTAAAATGTTTAAAATCTTTGAATAGCCGTTATCTACTATTAAAATACATACATAATAATTATGACATTTTATTTTTTTCTAATAACACTCCTGGGCTATTTAAGTTTTGTGCTACAAATCTCTGCCTACGCCTAAAAACAATTTATAGCAAATATTAATATTATTCAAGATTTTAATTTCACTTTCTGCATAATGTCATATGTTTAAAGACTTATCTAAAATGCAGTAATAAAACATTTTGTGGCTCATAATAAAGCACGAAAATTCCACCAAAGTATGAGAATCCTTACCCAGAAAAATTGCCAAACTTGTATCTCTTTGTATTACTACATTTCAGATAAAGTTTTTCTGAAGGTAGTTATAGTAAAATAGAATCACTGGGTAGAAACACAATACAGTAAACGTTGCAAATCCTAACGTTTACTGAAGAAAAGCTCGTTGTATACGGGAGCTCATTTTAAGTCGGACTGTATTACTGTTTACCTGCTTAGATAAATAATGTTTTAATTGATTTGCCTCTGTAAATTTCTGGGCGTGTAGTTTGTTATCCTTCACAAATGCTTTTCTTCTTTCTAAACATATCGGAGATCGTCTTAAGCGAGTTTAATTGTCCTGCCGATTCGAATAACATTCCTTCCTAACCAAATATCGCCATCCATCGAATGACTACAAAAACCAACTTCTTTCGATCACAGCTAGACAGCCTCTCTATCTTGTATTTCTTCGCCCATTAGCTTGTATATTATGGTGTATCTGTCGCAGGCTTATAGTTATTTCAGGAAAATAGCTTTTTTCTAAGCAAATACTATATGCCCGGTTAAGTAACTTTAAGTATTATTTAATTTCTAATTCACAAGGATGATACTATTAAACGAGGCAGAAAGTATCTGACTGAATTCCTTTTAGGAAAATATATTTGTATTATGGAGCAAAAATATTACACGGTAAAACCTCGATATAACGGACTAATTAAGGTGAAGGTGTGTCTGTTAAATCCATAAGTCTGTTATATAATACAGTAGGTTTCCCGAATCCTTATTTATTAATTCGACGAAATTACTACAATGGCCTATTCGCTAAACATAGTTGCAAATATTAGTGAACTAGTAACAGAAAACAACCTGTAAGTTTAATTATAATCAAATCTCGGTTGAGAGCATTTTAAAATTAATAGAATGTTAATTATCACATATCAGTTCGCAAAATCCAAGGTTTCCTGTATTGCGAATTCAGGGTTAGATTAAATAGATTTATTCGCCAATATACCTAACCTAACCTGATCTTAATATATGGAATTAAAAAATTGGGACCTTTCCCAAAACCCGGATACATGCGCTGGTCTTTTTGGAGCCACCCCTGTTTATTATTCATTACTATTAGCATTAAACACATAATTAAAACAAAATACTATTTACTCCATAATGGTTTCGTCAAGTAGTATTTGCCTAGGAAAATGGGGTTTATATATAAATGAGTATTTAGCGCATATAGGCATATAGTATTTACGTAGGAACGTAGCGTTTAAAAACAAATGAATATTAAATAGCTATTCCCCCCGGCATATAGTATTTGCCTAGGAAAGTAACGTTTAAAGATAAATGAGTAATAAATAGCAATTTCTCCAGGCATATAGTATTTGCCTAGGAAAGTAGTGTTTAAATATAAACGAGTGTTAAATAGCTATTGTTCCAGGCATATAGTATTTGCCTAGGAAAGTAGCGTTTAAATGTAAATGAGTATTAAATAGCTATTTCTCCATGAATATAGTATTTGCCTAGCAAAGTAGCGTTTAAATGTAAATGAGTATTAAACAGCTATTTCCCCAGGCATATAGTATTTACCTAGCAGAGTAGCGTTTAAATGTAAATGAGTATTAAATAGCTATTTCCCCAGGCATATAGTATTTGCATAGTAAAGTAGCGTTTAAATGTAAATGAGTATTAAATAGCTATCTCCCCAGGCATATAGTATTTGCCTGAGAAAGAAGCGTTTAAATATAAATAAGTATTAAATAGCTATTTCCATAGGCATATAGTATTTGCCTAGGAAAGAAGCGTTTAAATGTAAATGGGTATTAAATAGCTATATCCTCAGGTATATAGTATTTGTCTAGGAAAGTAGAGTTTCAATATAAATAGGTATTAAATAGCTAGTTCCCCAGGCATATAGTATTTGCTAGTAAAGTAGCGTTTAAATATAAAGGAGTATTAAATAGCTATTTCCCCAGGCATGTAGTATTTGCCTAGGTAAGTAGCGTTTAAATGTAAATAAGTATTAAATAGCTATATCCCCAGGCATATAGTATTTGCCTAGCAAAGTAGCGTTTAAATGTAAATGAGTATTAAATAGCTATTTCCCAAGGCATATAGTATTTGCCTAGGAAAGTCGCGTTTAAATGTAAATGAGTATTAAATAGCTATTTCCCTAGGCATATAGTATTTGCCTAGGAAAGTAGCGTTTAAATATAAATAAGTATTAAATAACTATTTCGCCAGGCATATAGTATTTGCCTAGGAAAGTAGGGTTTAAATATAAATGAGTTGTAAATAGCTAGTTCCCCAGGCGGAAATACTATATGCCTAGTAAAAAGCTATTTTCCTGAAATAACTATTTGCTTGCGACAGATCCACTGAAGATATTCAGCTCTCAACCTATCATTTTAATGGTCTTCCTGGCTTTAGTTCTTTAGTAATTTTTATAATTTGGTCAGAGTATCTCCTCTCTATATGGCCGTTCCATTCTTCTCTTTGTTATTTAACAAACTGCGCTATATCGAGCCCGTTGCTCTCTTACATCGTAAGTACATGGATAGAGTATGTACATACTATATCCATGGTTATCTTTCTCATTATTGCTACTCATTTAGTAGTTTGGGTAGCTTCCTTGTTCTGTTGCTAGATAACAAATTTAAACAAAATGATTTCCTCTTCTTCTTCGTTGTTGTAGATTCGCAAGGACCATAGGGCAACCGCCAGAGATGTTTCGATGACATGTTAACTTAGTAATAAGGTTGTAAGCCTTATACTAACTTTCAGTTAATTTTACATAATTAAACGAGCTCGTTTTATCTACCTTTCTTTCAGAGTTAAGTTAATAAACTTCTTGGCTGCAAATCAACTGAACAACTCTTTCTACGTATTTTTATTTTGTACCCTTATCTTCACTTCACTCCGTGACGTGTTACATGCTCTACACTACTTGATTATATTTCTTTCTTCATGTTAAGTCTGGTCTAACACATTTTCTTTTCCCTCCAATAATGCATTCTAACGCTTTCCTGGCTATATATGTAACTGGTTTCCGTAAAGTATAAATCCATTTCCACCGACATCTCTTTATTGTGACTTCTACCGTTCCAAGACCTGCGATTTCCTATAATTCAGCAATTGTTATTTGGTTTGGCCAGTGTAATATGTTCATGATTCTTTTTAAGGGTCTACATTTTCGTATTTTCTTTGTTTGTTTGTTTTTAGTTAATGCCCACGTTTCGGATCCATATAAAAGTGCTCCTTGCACTCCTCCTTGTTCATCCACTATACAATCCAAATACATAAACTTTTCTGTATTCTGTAACTTTTTCCATCGGCATTGATTAAAATTATTACTTAACCGCTTTCCAATACCTTCTTTACGAATATTTTAACAAAGTCATTCCCTCAAAGGAAGGAACAACAACAGCACTTATCACCCGTAATGAAATTGCCACTGGAGCTGATATACAATTATAAATTCCATTGCAATTGAATTTTGTTGTAATCAGATACGTCCTTTGACGCTGCTTCTTCGCCATTTTCATCCCCTCGTTGACAAGCGGCCTTGTCACGTTTGCGTTCCCTTCGGTAAAACAATTTTCTTAGTCTGTTCTTAATTTCTGTACGTGCTGAGATGTGGGCGCTTTTTAATTAAAATTTCTACCTTTTCAAGCAAATCCACTATTCGAGGAATACTTTGGCGTAGAGTATTGAAACAAACCTGAACAGTATATTCTGGGAAAGAAAAACGATATTGCCGCTTAATTACTTGGTATGAATGTTCAGCGAACGCATTTCAATTATACTGAAAAGAAGATTGAGGGTGGGTCGATAATTGAATAACGGTGGCTTACACGTGCTGTTCTGTTAAATAACTGGCATTAGTGTCTGTTCGCATTAGCGTCATGCACCTTAGCAACGCGTTACTAAGCGAGGGCGCCGCGACGCCCTCACCGAACCGCCGGTTCAAAACGTGAACATCTCCCTATAAGCTGTTTTAATTTATCTAACTTTCTTAGGTGAGCCTTACGAAACCTTTCTACACCAACAAAAAGGGTGAAGAAGAGAACTTCTGATTAAGAAATCATGAAGCTGGCGATTTGTTATATAACATACACTAGGAATATATTATTTAAACTTAATAAATATACTTTACGACAAAACTCTTAACGGCCTTAAGGCTGATGCATGTCGTAGCTTATTGACGCATGTGCATACCTTTATTTACAAACACGAAATTGTTTATAATAAAACACGATTATAAAATAACATAGTTTATTGTAGAAGTTGCTGCAAGTGGCCCTCGCCTTCTCCAATATATTTTAAAATTTTGTGTCTACAGCTTTTAATGTCGGACGATAAGAATACAATCGCATGTTATTACACAATACTATGTAATCCGTTCTTATACAAATAGGTATTTGTGCCAAAATAACCGCAAACCAAAGTTTTAGAAACATTTTCCATTAACTCTTTATCAAACATCTATAATTTTACAGCACCTTTTAATGGTCGCCCGCTACACTTCTTTCTAATAACGCTGTCCTTCTCGCGAAATAATCTAAACCCCAGATTTAATTAAATTATATATTTATTGAAAATATACAATTAAAAATTATCTTCAAATACTATTAATCTTCTTCTAACATATTCGATTATAAATGCATCCTAAAAGTTAAAATATTGCAAACGTACTCTTGTATTAGTTCTAAAACAACCGTTTTTGCATAGTTAGTTGCAAAGATAAATCATGAAAAACCATGACAACACACGAAATAATAATACAACGTTTTACTGTTACTGGCAGTTAATTGTCAGCCGACAGAGGAAATTACATTACTTCATTATTGCTAGTAAGCTACATATAAAATTACAGTATACCTTTATATTGACAGAACCCCTTAACAGCCGTTGTTTTATCTAAACTGAATTATTCCTACTCTTCGCCAGGAAATTCAAATGAAGTGCTGCCGTCGAAAACGAGAATATTCTCGTATCGTCTCGTCTCGCTTACGAAAATCGAGGCGAGACTCTCATTATTTCTCGTCTCGCGTTGTCGAGACGAGACGAGAAATAACATTACGGGAAACGAGACAAGACGAGAATTTTTCGGCACAACTCTCGCTGTTTGGAGACTGTTTAATGCAGTGCTAAATAGATGTTAAAATCACATGTTGAAACAAAAATATTTCACATCAGAAATGCATTTTAATGTCGTATAATAATTTTATTTTCGAGGCGCTTCTTTTTAACACTTACTTACCAGTTACTAACATAGTTCGGTGGTGCCATTTTTCTATCTACCACAATATAATGCGTTCGCTAATTTTGTCAAATGATTAACTACCCTTAAATATGATTGGGTATGGTTACGATTCTGTTAAAATCAGCTTAGATTTCCCAAAGTATATCAATGGTACAAACTCTACGACATCTAGCCTTTTAAAATGAACTTGCTGTAATTACCAGCATTTTATAAGCATTTAAATAACTGATTTAGAGAATGTAAATATAACCCAAAGAATATTCTACCTATTTTATGCAAGCTGTTGTACCTTGAAATGTCTTATCTTCTTAACGTCGAAAAGGTTTATTTGTAAGGATGGCTCAATGTGATTCTTTCTCCAAGGAGGAAAACACCACTATCTAGCCGGTACCGCTACTGTGTAATCTTCATCTTGTTTCGTCTAAATACATACACGTTAAAATATCACAAGCACTAGCAGTATTTGCAAAATTAATGCATTAATATAATAATAATAATAATCGAAGTAATAGTGTAAGTTTTAGTTTATTACAGACAGCAATTTTAATTTAATTTTAATTTATTTAAATCAAATTACAACAACAATAACTTTTTCATTGCTATTTTTAAGTTTTATGACACCTAAATGCTTGTGTATTTAAAGAATTTTTAGTTCCTGAACTACTTCCGATCTTGATATTGTAGTAAATCACTACATAATGTAGATGCTAATTTCTCGTCGAGAAATTCGATTCTCTCGCAGGATAATCGAGACTAGACGAGAAATTAACCGTAGGAGACGAGACTGTCTTTATTGCTAGTCTGGCAATTTCGAAACGAGACGAAAATCGATTAATTTCTCGGCTCACTATTCAAATGTATTGATTTAATGTAACGGCATCATGTTGTGATAGACGCGATCCCTGAGTCGTTTTACTGAATTACATTGATTACCAAGAAAATTAGTATATTATTCCCATAGCTACACTTTCTATATCAATTTTGTGACTTCAGTAATTCAGTAACCTCTACTTCTGGTAAATCGTTTAGAACTTTTAAAACTTTTTAAAATTTTAACTATGGTAATAATTTTCTTCTTTGTAAGACGGTTAAAGTTTAATGTAAAATGTTACCAATAAGGGTAGAAAATATCCAGTTACATTATATTGCTTCTTGAATTTCTTTTCGGCATGAAAGTGTTGAAAAACTTTCCTTATACATTTTTGCTGAAATGGATTATATTTTGTCGCTGATATTGAAAATCATATGACTACTACAAAGGGTTTCCCAGAGAACAATATGCAAAGTATGTATATGAGAAATAATATTTCCTAGTAAGGTTCTCAAATAGTCTTCTTAAATGTCCAATGTGAATTATTATTATAAAATAAAAATATTTTAGATAAGTCCTGGTAGTAACCAAAGTATCTATCTAATCTTTTGCGTGGTTCCACGCCTTCTTTGCTTATAGGTTCACGAACTTTTGGTATGAGTTTTGCGTAATAGTCTCTCGTGGTAAATAATCAACAAGAAGAACTCCCTCGGAAGCGCAAAACACTGCTGCCATTATCTTTCTGGCCGATGAAATCACACGGAACTTTCGTTTTGACTGAATGTGATGAACCCAGGTTTCATCTACAGTTGCAAATCTTTCCAAAAATCTCTCGAAATCCGTGTCCATTAATCTAAAATTGCTCGCAGCAGTGAGAAACCTGGCCTGCTTTTGATCAGGCGACAAGATTTTCGGAATCCATCATGCACAGCCTTTTTTCAGACCCAATTCCTCGTGCAAAATTTTTACAACGCTCCCAACGAAAAAGCCACATGTCTCAGCAGTATACATGACTGTAATTCTCCGATCACTCAGTACCATATCATGAACTACATCAATATTTTCTTGAGTGACAACAGTTTTTGGTAGTACAGCACCTGGTACAAGTTGACACGACTTCCTTCCTAATGTGAAATTCCGGCACCAATTCTTAGTTACTTGATATAACGGGGTAGAATCACCCAACACTCCGGACATGTTATTATAAACTTTCTGCGGTGATAAACCCTTCTTAAAACGGTATTTTATAGCAGCCCTTGTCTGGAATGTTTCCATTTCAGCAAAATCACCAGCGTCACAGTAATATTAAATGTATAACTTTTATAAACAAGAAGATAGGCAGCTGCAACTTGGTATATATTAATGTCTATAACTGACATTTCTAGGACAAAAATTATTCATTTGACGGTCAATGTTTCCTATGTTAGGGTTGATTGATGGATCATCCTCGTGTGTGTTCTTGTTACAATGTGTTACTGAAAGCCGTGAAAATATTACACAAAATACAAAAACTAAATAATAAATAGGGAGATGTTTCCTAAATATTACAACTCTTCTGCTTACAGTCAATCACCTTATCTTCTCATGTTCACACCACAATAACACAAAAAACACTATCGTTGGTCTAATATGAGAAGAACATATAAATATATTAATATTTTTAGATTGTTTAAGGCTATACAACTAAAAATGATTTTTTTTGCAAACCACATAAATAATAACTAAAATCTGTTATAGTATACTTCCCCATACTTACCCATAGCTCAACTCGACTGAGAAATTCTCTTTAAATAAACCAATTCCACTAATGACGGATTTGTGTTACAGATATTACAACCAGTTTCGACGATGCCATCTAACCATACCCAACAGCAAATTGCTATGCTTAGCTATAACTGTAAGCAACATAATATTACCACTTTAGCATATTTTTTATGTATTCAAAATTACATAGAATTCAAAAAATTCCATTTAAACTTACATAATACGAAGGCATAGAGATCTTTGTATGAATTGCATAAAACTACCAAGAGAATTCACATGAAAGAAAGTCCCCGACCTATTGTTGCTCGTCGGAATATTGCAATCTAAAGATCCCATCTCGAAATACGGTAGCCCTTATTTTGTTGCGAAACAGATTTTTGTCAAATAAATTCTCCATTAGCGAACCTCTTCCCGAACTTCACTACAGGAAATCATTCTAGCTTTACATAAATATATGGCAGTTACTTAAAAATTAGATTTACATATGTATTCATTTTATTACGAAAAATGGGCAACTGCTTATTATTTATAATAAAGCCTCTTGCAGAATTGTTTAGCAACGAAACTCGAACCGTAAAAATTCAAATAAAGTTAGTATAACAAAATGCGAAAAACCTTATTTTTAAAAATGATATTATATGAGACTGGTGCCGTGAACAAAACGACCGTGAAATCGCTTATGGCAGGAAATTATTATGGTGGTCAATTTTTGTTAAACGTATTTTGCAGCAGTCAAAATATATTTTCTTTCAATGTAAATCTGTAGCATCAGTAGCTCTTTCCATGGTGTTTAGGGCAACCCCAGGTAAAGGTTGTAACCCTCAAGTGGCCGGTGTGCAGACACACGGACAATAGCAGCGAAGAGTACTTATTATTTACAAAAAGACCTTAAGATGATGGTTGTTGACTCTCGCCGCAAAAAGGCCAATGCTGCTCTTGATGATGTAAATATTGGGCAGATTTCAAGTAGGGTTAATTTTTAGGTAATGGGCAGGCATAGACGGGGGTAATGACCGTGTAAAACTGTCCTAAAATTTCTGCTTCTTGCGTTCTGCAGACGGTTTTTGCAATTGTTCTTTCAACTCAGTCTTATTATTTCAAGTACTTGCCGAGGAGATTACAAAGGGCTGCCATTTATTTAATTGCATATGCTGATATTAGAAGTCTAAAAAACTACCAAAGATCACAGAAAATAGATCCCTAGTATTTAAAAAAAATTGTATTTTGATATACCTACTTTTTAAAGAAACGAACCGCAACAGGAATATACCTACTAAAAATAATCTACCCAATATTCTTCTTTTTAACAGCAGCAAGGCAAGAAGATACGTTCGCCGTCTTCCGATTATTACAAAACTCAATAGCACCGATTATTACCTAAATCAGCAACTGTTATTACAAAAATCAATAGCAAGGTCTAGTTATTACAAAAATGTAATGTCTAAGATTATTATAAGAATCAATAGCAACGATTGTTTCAAAAATTCATAGCAATGATTATTATAGAAACAAAAGCAAGGTTTGTTACAAAAACCTTTAGCAACAATTATCACCAATAACAGCAGCAACTATTATTACAAAAATATACAATAAGGACTATTACAAGAACCAATAGGTATGATTACGATAATAACCAATAGCAACACTTTTAAAAAAATCTATAGCTACTACTATTACAAAACACAATAGCAACGATTGTTACAAGAATCTATGACAACGATTAATATTTAAATCACAAGCAACACTTTTGTAAACAACTATTAGTACAAAACTCTATAGCAGTAACTGTTGCAAAAATCAGTAGCTGTGATGATTACACACATCATAGCAAAATATAACAAATATTATTACAATAATCAACAGCAAAAATTTATGGCAACGATTATTACAAACACCAACAGCATGTATTAGTACAAAAACCAATAGCAAAGACTTTTACAGAAATCTGTGGCAACGATTACTACAAAAATATATAGTAATTATTATTTAAAAAAATGTAATAGCTATGAATATTACGAGAATCAATAGCAACGATTGTGACAAAAATGCATGGCAACGATTACCACAAAAATCGAAGCAACTAATATTACAAAAATCTACAACAAGGACTATTATAACAATCAGTAGCTGTGAGTATTATACACATCAATAGCAACACTGTTTAGAAAATCTATAGCAAATATTATTACAAAAATCAATTAAAAGGATTGTTACAAAAGTATATGGCAACCGTTATCATAAAAAACGCAAGCAACACTTTTTAAAAGTGTATAGCAACTCTTATTATAAAAATCAAAAGCATCTGTACAAAAACCAACAGCAAGACCTGTTGCTAAATCAGTAGCTATGATTATCATAAAAATCAGTTACAACACCTTTTAATAACATTTGTAGCAACTATTACTGCAAAAATCAAAAGCAACACTTTTAAAAATTTATAACAAGTGTTAATACATAAATCAATAGCAACGATTATTATAAAAATCAAAAGCATGTACCTATTAGAACAAAAATCAAAAGCAACAGCTTTTAAAAACATTTATAGCAACTATTATTACAAACATAAAAAACTACGCTTGTTATAAAAATCTAGGTCAACGATTATTACAAAAATCACATGCAACTTTTTAAAAAATCTATTGCAACTATTATTACAAAAATTAATAACAACGATTGTTACAAAAATATATGGCAACGATTATTACAAAAATCAAAAGCAACACTTTTAAAAATTTATAACAATTATTAATACATAAATCAATAGCAACGATAATTACAAAAATCAAAAGCATGTATTAGAACAAAAATCAATAGCAACAGCTTTTAAAATCATTTATAGCAAGTGTTATTACAAACATCAAAAACTACGATTGTTATAAAAATCTAGGTCAACGATTATTATAAAAATCACAGCCATTAAAAAATCTATTGCAACTATTATTACAAAAATCAATAACAACGATTGTTACAAAAATATATGGCAACGATTATTACAAAAATCAGAAACATGTATTAGTATAAAAATCAATAGCAAGAACTGTTACAAAAATCAGTAGCTACGATTATAATTTAAATCAACATCAACACTATAAAAAATCTATAGCAGCTATCATTACAAAACCCAATAGCAACGACTGTTACAAAAATCAGTAGTTACGATTATCATAAAAATCATTAGCAACACCTTTTAAAAACATTTATATTATTACAAAAATCAAAAGCTACCATCGTTACAGAAATCTATGGCAACGATTATTTCAAAAATCTACTGCAAAGAATATTACATAAATCAGTAGCAATGATTATTTTAAAAATCTCTAGCAATAATTGTAACAGAAGTTCATAGCAACGATTATTACAAAAATTTATTGAAACGATTATTACAAAAGTCGACAGCAACGATTATTACAAAAATCAATAACATCGGTTATTACACAAACTAATAACGATAATACAAGTATTAGAGTCGCTTTTTGTATATTTGCATAATTCCTTTGAACACATTGGTGACGTAGTTCCGTATTCTGCATAAGTGCCATGCACAACACGGAACTACGTCACCAATATTTTGAAGGTAATAAATAATGTAAGCCTATCAGAACATTACTCATCAATCAAAACACATAACCGCATATCTGAATTATTTCTTCCATTGATTTTCGCTTCAATGCCTTTTCTGCGTTTGTATTATTTTTTGCGCTAATACAATTGTTCTATCCATCTGCATGAATTAACGAGTAAAAATTTGCAGACTTTAAAGTTAACAAGTAATCAAAAATCTTGTTATTACTTTTACCATGAATAGAAATTCATTATACATGTATTATGTATATTAATAGATGTGTATTACATATATTGTAAATTGAAGAAACAAGCAACCGTTAACTATAATTTGCTAATAACAGCAATACTGTAAATATTATGCCGTCATTAACGAATAAAGACCGAAACGAAATTGAGAAATAAAAATAATATCGAATATTAATTTAGTTTGAACATTGGTGACGTAATTCCGGTTGTCGAAGAAACACCACTTTCACTTTAAATATTCAGTTAACTATATTTTTTACATGTTGTAGTAAAACAAATGTTGTAACTCTAGCATATTAATACATTACATTAATTAAATTGCATATTTTTCAGAGATACTAGTAATGGAATACCAAAACACAAAATATTTGAGTAACATGTGTAATTAGATTACTTAATAAGATCTTTGTTATATAAGAAGGGGCTCAAAAATATTCAGAAGATGTCCTTTAGAAGTTTTAATATAGATTTACTTCTCTAATATGAATTTCCTTTTTTTCTGGCCCATAGACCTAGAATATCGACTGTAGTATATTAAAATAATCATATATGCTGATAACGTCGATTTAAATTGCTAAGCGAAAGTAAATAATTTAGCCAGTGTTAGCCGACTTATAGTTCGAAGATTTTCGGAATGTTAGTTATTTGGCCATGTTATATCTATGCGCCGATCTTACATAATTTAAGTATATATTTTGAGAAGATTATACCCATCAAAGGGATTTAAAAGGGACTTAACAGTCAACGCACATTGCTCGTAAACAGAAGTAATGCTATTTGTGTGCAGACTGGAGGCTCTTCTTCACGCTTGGTTTATCTGGCACAAAAAGCTCGTGCTACCTTTTCTAAATTTTAAACTGGCGCCAAAAATTCCTATTTCTACATACCTACAAGCATTTCATTTTTATATAAAGTTTTGATGTTTGGAGGTAATATTATATTCAAGATGTAATAACAAGGGATTATTTTCACCCCATTGCGTGTGAATGTTGCCTTTTTTACGTGCTTGCTTAATCCTTTTCAGCATTAAATGGGGGAAGTATGAAACTTAGTGGGCTTCCCGGTTCCGTTGCGTAGCCCACATCCGGCGGTGATATTGCCTGGCTTCTCAAAAATACGCTCTGGCGATTTCAATAAAAGTCAAGCTGTTGAAATTAAGGCTTCGTTGTGTTACGCGTAATTAGTAAAGAGTGTATTATGAAATTTATGAGAAGTATGAAAAGAAGAAGAAGAAGAAGGAATAAAACATAAAAGTTCTAAAAAGGAATAAGTTTTTCCACGATATATTTAGCAAACTTTTTTTAGAAATTTTTATCGCTTTAAAAATAGTAACGGAACGGTAAACTGCTATGAAGATCATTTGGAATGAGCTTATATATAGCATTAATAGTTCTGAAATTATTGATGAAAGAATGTGTTTCATCTGTTACTTGAAAAAAGAAAATTATCAAGTCATTCTGTCAAGTAGTTGTTCGTATACAGCTTTTGGAATAACCTGCTTGTATGGTTATTTATGTTACATGTTTTATTACAGTTTCTTGTCAAGATTCAAGTTGTCACTAGTTGCAACTTTAGGAAGAATTGAAACAACCTTAAGAGTTAACTAAAATTTACAATTGAACTGACAACGTCTGCGAAACAACCTTCGTTTTATAAAATTTTACTATTCAAAACTTTATTTCTAGTTAAATTACGTTGCGTCTCTTTATTATGTGTTATGAGCTCAAAATACTACCATTTGGCCCAATATTGATTTTCGAATAAATTTTCCAAAAATATTATTTTACGCACACAAAAAATTTTTTTTGGTCAGTAGTTGTACACTATTTGAAGATAATAATTAATACGAAAACTATACAGAAAATCAATATAACCATTGATTTTATTAGACCCATATTAGGTCGTAGCCTTTGCTGTAGCGGCGTTCGCTAATCGTTGTTTAATACTGTAGATGCGTATACTATTCATTTACTAAAATTTATTTTGATTCTGCTAAATCTTGTCACAAAACTGCCAAACCGTTGGACACATCTCCTTATTCTGTACAAAATTATGTTGGCATACGAGGAGTGTTTAAATTTAAACAGGAATTTGTTTACAGGAAGGGTATTACAATATTACAACAATAAAGCCATATTACTTTTTGATGTAGTTCCCCTACCGATGCACTTGCGCCGCTGATGTGGAAGCTTTCTGATACCTTTCTGGAAGAAGTCTTCCGAGTTGCATGCGTATCCACTCTTGAACAGCTTCGATAATTTTGATATTTGACTGAAATTTTTTCCGGCTAAAAATTCTTTTAGTGGGCCAAACAAATAAAAATAGGAGGGGGAGGAGAAGGAAAAGTCCCACTGAAGTTTGTTTGTAGTTTCAGTTCTTGCAGCGGTATGAGGGCGAACATTGTCGCAGAAAGCAATCAGAACTTTGGCTTCTCTTCCGTTTGCTTCGGTCTGCCAACTGTATCGCGTAAAAGTATGGAATAACAGTCTGTATTAAATGTACGACCTCAATCGTCAAGCAGCATCACTATACCAGCTGACAACACGGTTATTACTTTCTTTGGCTTTGGAGCTGTAGTGTGACACCATTGCATGTTTGCACGTTTTGACTCAGGAGTACATAATGTACCCAGGTTTCATCGGTTCTCACAATTGATTCCAAAAATTTATCTCATTTTCTCTCATTTCGCTGCAGTAAAGAAGAAGCAATTTGCAAAAGATTCGCCTTGTGTTCTTAGGTCAAGCGCGGAATCCTGGCACTCGCCTTACGATACTTAACTTGTTATATATGATGTCTTCAACCCTGCCGATATTAAATTGCAAACTTTGAGAAATTCAACCAACTATTGCCAGTCTACCTTACTGAATAATGGCATTCACTCTTTCTAAACTTTCACGATTAACCTTTAACTAGTGACGCGGAGCCTTGTACATTCCACATCACATATTTGTTATTGTTTCTACCACTACAAATTTTTCAGAACGGTGCCACTGTCGGTGTCTTCCTAATTTTCAGTACTCTACCACCTTTCAAAGTGACATAGTAGAATTTTGTAGTTCAACTTCATGGTAGTTCGGAGTCTAACATGCGTTCATGTTTCATGGGCAGATTCTGATACTTTTGGGACTGATTTTAGTTTTTGTTTATTTATTATTACCTGTATTACAGTATGTCCACTATATAATTTTGAAAAAATAATTGTTTAACGTTTTAAGGAAATATTATTTAGATATTTTATAAGTTCTGACATGCTGTGTCTCATATCTATATATTCTGATACTTTTGGAACTGATTTTAGTTTTTGTTTATTTATTATTACCTGTATTACAGTATGTCCACTATATAATTTTGAAAAAATAATTGTTTAACGTTTTAAGGAAATATTATTTAGATATTTTATAAGTTCTGACATGCTACGTCTCATATCTATATAAAAATTAATCCAATATCGGCACTTTAAGTAGTTATTAATAGTTTGTTTAGGTGGAAGTATGGCAGACTCCGTATTAGTATCAAAAAACTGGATGTCAATAGTTGAAGGTTAACCAAAGTTGCAGCTCGTCGTACATCAGGTTGATTTTCTACACTAGTTCTGTACAAGATTTCGACCACTCAAACACCTGACTTTTTAAAGACATTGATCGCCGTATTGTGCTCGCTATCTTGTAAGAATTTCAGTCGAAACAACGCCTTCAATCATAGGAAATTTCTTTGATATACACTGTTTCACGCTACGTTCAACAGAACTTTCCAACATTGTCACCGTAACTGTCAAAATAATATTATAACGTCACAATTGGCATGAATATTTGTAACAAGAGTCGCGACCAACTTTTAATTAAATTAATTTTTGATATTGTCTTCAAATGGGGGATTAATTTAAACTATCTTCTTGAAATTTCAACATCCTCGTAAAACAGAATCAATAAAAGAAAACCCATATTTGGGGAAAAGTGCCGTGAAATTATAACAGTGTCAAATAATACGACTCGGCTTTTATTATTATTCAAGTACTTTTATTGTTTCTTAAATTTATTATACAACAACAAAACTTTTCCCGTACTGCAGTTTACAGGCAAGCAAATCAAACTAAACACACAATTTAGAATTTGTTATACGAATTTCTGCTCCCTGTGTGCATATTCTCTTGTCGGATGTTCTATATATAAATGGGGAGCCGCTTGTCGATATCAAATTACGCCATTATTCTGCTCCAGCCACCCTTACCTGCCCACCTCACCTTTATACTCGCACTGATGTTCATTTCGGTCCCGCTAACATCCTCGATTCGTATACAGAATATATTGATCACACGCCACTGCATTTTAACACGCAATGAGCTTTTTACGTCGAACGAGCCGAGCCAAAAAAATGTCAAATGAAGTGAAAACGAGTAGTGGAATTTCGATTAATCATCTCAATGAACCTCAATACCCGTTGAAATTAAAAATGACATGTTAGGTACAGGACAGCCCACCCAATTAGAATTTTGTGTAATATTAAGAAGAATTCACTACTGATTACATTAATTCATATCGTTGGTGTTAAACAAACGCACTATTATTTGTTTTGCATGTTTCTGTCTACTTATATAATGAGTAGTTTTGAATTTTTAATCTCGAATGACTTTGTTACACATTATTTTCAGTTACTTTTACAGTTTTTTAATTAAACATTTTAACTATTAACCACGGATTGGTATATTTATATTCTGTATAATTCAATTAAACAGTTATTAAAATATAGCGATTTAAATTGTTGTGTTCAACTATATAAATATATTTTAAATTAACAAGCTGAAGATCATTTGTAATTAGTGAAGGTTGAATAGAATAGAAATAAACTATTAAATTCTGCCTACAGCTTAAATGTGTTTTTGCAATAACAATGAGTAGTAATCTAAAGAGTAAACAGAAATTTATTTCAGAATTGCCGCTTTCATTCGAGATAGTAATCTGATATTATTGATCTTTCGACCTTACAGTTATTAAACCTCTTATTAACCCAGATTTTAATTCAACTTCGATTTCATTTGACATCATAATTAAAAACTTTGGTGCGCTACCTATAAAACTATTGTTTAAGATAGCATACAGTATGTCGCAAAACGTACCGGCAATATTTCAAGGATGAATTCCAGAATTTATTTAGAGTCGAAACCGTTAAACGAGTTATTGTTTATTTCATAACTTATGTGGGTAAAATTTTAGTTCAACAGGTTTCTGAAATACTGATCTAGTTGCCATGATCACGTCTTTTGTTTGGTAACATTTGAACATGGTTTTTAACAAATTATTATTTGTAACTTGTTAACTGTGATACTGAAGTTATTGGCTTCTTCTTTGTATCCTTATTCCCACTGTCATTCACAAGTGATTCACAATCCCAATATTATTTTCAAATGAATAATATGCAGATATTCATTATGTTTACGATCTGTGCGATGGAAATGCTTTCGCAGCACAACAAGTATACTGTACCAATAGAAGACTGCCTATGCGTGTAGTTTTCTTTAATTCACATCGTTCGCTGAGGGAACATGGCACTTTCAATGTCAGACATGCAATCGGCCATGCCGTAGACCCATAAACGATGATGAACAAGTTCTTGATTTATTACAAGAACAGCCGTCTTTAAATATGCGAAATTTGGCGTAAATGGTGGATGCGGAAGCAATTCGTATCCTAACTCATGGAATTCAGCCATGGCGACTACACACGTATGCACACGAGCATTGTCTTGTTGGAAAAGAACTTTTTTCTTCGCCAAATGTAGTAGTTGTTTTTTCCGTAAATCACCGTGAAATCGGTCCAATAAGTCTGCATAATACTTTCCGTTTATCGTTTTCCCCTTTTCAAAGTAATCGATGTGGATTACACCGCGTACATTCCAAAAACTGTCGCCATGACTTTGTTGGCCGATAAAACCGCCTTGGACTTCTTTGGAGCCGGTTTACCTTGACAAATCCACTGTTTCGACTGTTCCTTGGTCTCTGGTGTACGGTGATGTACCCATGTTTCATCCACAGTTATGTATCGACGCAAAAATTCGGCACGATTACGATTAAACATTGCCAAACATTCCTTTGAAGTTGTCATTCGATTACATTTATAATCAATTGTTAACAAACGCGGCACTCAATGCGCGGATAGCTTTTTTATGTCCACGTATTTCACCAAGATGTTATGTACTTTCCCGATTGAAGCGCCAACAACCTCAGCAATCTCACGCACTTTAACTCTCCGATCATCCAATATCATGCCATGGATTTTATCGACCATTTCTGGTGTGGTGACTTCGATTGGACGCCCCGAACGTTCTGCATCGTTAGCACTTGTACGACCACAACGAAATTCAGCAAACCACTTCTGAATCATTCCAAACGATGGTGAAAAGTTCCCATAATGTTTGTTTTTGGGTTTGCGTAATATTTTTTCCAACAACACACGAAATTCACTTTTTTCCATTTTTTTGAAAATTCACGAGCTAGTCTGCTTTCGAATGTTGTAAAAACTGAACTATCTAACAGATCTGTGTGAAGATTTTTCCATGGCCTATTTAAAGATAGTACTTTCCAAAATTGCGATTTAGACGCCATCTATTACATTTATCATGGACTTAATGAACTGCCCTCTATGATAGCTGGTATTCTTAATGATCATCTGATTGGACCATTTGAACAGCCACACCGTTTGAATGGTGCGAATTACAAATATTTTCTAAAACTCGCTACCCTTATTACTGGAAGATGTGCGATTAAATATTAGACGTGCAATGTGGTATCAACACGATGGGGCACCAGCACATCAATATCTTCGTTTTAGAACTTGGCTTAACGCACATGTTCCGGGAAGATGGGTTAGAGTAGGAGAACCCGTAGTATGGCCATCCCGTGGCATCAGTTAAGTTGTAGAGTGGACCGAGTCTAGTAACCTTAGTACAGAAAAGTAAAAAATTAGTAATTTCTTACCTAGTAATTTATAAAAATGACTAGTACAGTAAATAACCATTTACCTTATTTCAAAAACGTCAATACTACTCTAATTAGTGTAATCAACCACTTACTAATGTTTCGATCGATCATTAGTATTGCAATTAAACCTTTTCCAAATTAGCAAATAATGTCACTAAGCTCGTAGAGTACTGCAGTTAACATTTGCTATATTTGTTAGAGTAATAACTGTAAATAACCACCTTCCTAATTTTATAAAAAGTCGCTTTGTATTCCAATTTCAGACTTACCTAATTTTTATAGCACTGGCTAGTATTTGAATTACCCACTACTAAGTTTACTTAATTATTAGAACAGTAGTAATAACAAACTTACGTTATTGTTATAACTGTTGCTAGTAAGTTTATCAAACACTCTCTTAATAGCCACAACAGTCACTTTACTGTAATCGTACTTGCCTAATTTTCAGAATAGTGATTAATAATTAATTATGCACCTACCTAACCCATGAAGGTCAACACTACCGTAATTTAAAACTTAAGTAATTACTAAAAACGGTTGCTAGTATTCAATTAACTACTTACCTACTATTCACAACAATCAGCGGTATTATAATTAAACACTCTATATAGAATTGTCGCTGGCATTATCATTTACCATTTGTCTAATTGTTAGAACAATCGCTATTGTTAAAGTAGTCACTTGCCTAATTTGCTAAACGAACATGAATAATTCGTGAACATTGCATCTAATTTTCAAAAAGGTTTCAATCGTGATTATTTTAATTACGTACTTACTTAATTTTCAGAAAGGTCGGTGGGTCTGTAATTAACAATATTACCTAATTGTTAGAACAGTTTTTAATATTGTAATTACGTGGTTACCCAATTTGCAAATATTGTAAGTTGCCGTTCATTACTTACGTAAATTTTCGTAAACGGTTCTAGAACAGCAATTGAGTATTGCCGTATGACTTATTTTGTAAATAACAGTAATTCTGTAAATAATCACTAACATAATTTTTAGAATACATATAGTAATTGCGCACTTACCTAATTTTTAGAGCAGCCGCTATGATTAACATTCGCCGCCAGTTACTAATGTGAAACTTAAAGTCACCCAATTTTTTGGACAATCTTTAGTACTGAAATTAACTGTTTACCTAATTGCTAGAAAAATACTAGTATTATCATTAGCAACTTACTTAGTTCGTGAAAAGTCGTTAGTAATCTAATTCACCATTAACCTAACTGCCAAAAATGTTACTAGTATTACAATTAACCAGAAAAATCGATAAAACTGTAATATAGATGACCTACCTGCGTTTGAGCACAAGCTCATAATTAATTTACCAGTTACCCAATTTGTAGAAAATCGCACTGATACTACAATCAACTACTTGAAAATTTTCAGAATGACCCTTAATATTTTCATTAATCATTAGACTAATTTGTTCTGAAAACGGGCAGTGGTACAGTAATTAATCATATATCTAATTTACTGTAAATCAATGTACCTACCTAAGTTCGGAATAGCCACTACTACTAAAACTTAATAGTTACCTAATTTTTAGCACAGTGTGAAATTATTTGTTTGTAATTGGATTGTAGTATAATTAACCACGTATCTAATTTTCTAGAAACTCGCTAGTACTCTAATTAATCACTCACCTAGTCCTCGAAAAACGTTGTTAATTAACCACTTACCTCACTGCTAAATAGTTACTACTATTGCAATTAGTTACAGAAATCGATGTTATTGTAATAAATCGCTTTCCTAACGTTCTATTAAATAATATACATGAATCTAAGTCGTCATACAAATATGTATCAAGACAAATATCTTATATTGACAGTGTTTATACTGAGTACCGACAGAACATACAGTATTACAATATTTTCATTTCTTTCATTAGAACCAAGTCTAGTAAACGACTGCTATTTGCCGATTTTAGTTGACTGAGTGTGAAAAATAAATCATAAAAAAAAACTGCCTGGCAGCAGGTTTTATATGACAACTCACAATCATTTTATTAACAACATAATTAATTCTGGCTTCCACTGACATTTATAATAACTGGTTATATAAAAATCAGAAGACCGTTGCCCGCAAGATTAATATAAGGTAGGTTTTGTTTAAAATACCTTTTTCCACGGTGAATGTGGTTATGCGGGTGGCTGAATTTGAGTACCATCTCTCAAGTCGTCAGAGCATGGACCGATGACCATGTCACAACCGGTGTCTTGCTCACCATTCTTATACTCGTCATCAAGTCGTTCCAATCTTGGATCCGCAACCTTGTGAATCCATTCCGGTTTGGAAGACTGTGAAAACCTTCGACATGCTTCTCTGATTAACTTTCCTGGACACGCAATGTATCTTGACTTCTTGTGTGTTCCCATATGCCCGCACGTATGCTTCTTTTATTTTGCTTGTAAGAAAAAACGCGTGGTTTGAGTTTTCGTTAGATCACTCGAACATATGCTTGTTGTTATTATTTCTAATTATGCTGCAATGTAAAAAAGATCTAAAACATAGGTATTAGCCTTAGTTGTAAAGAAGCATTTGGATGATGGACTAAATGAATAAAAGTCTTCTGTAATATATGACATATAGTTGTATATTTATAGATTGATTTTACATATCACATATTGGTTATTAGGAATGATAACAAAAATTGCAATTAAACTGTGTTTACTAGATCAACTAGCACGAAAAATTGAGCAGCAGGTTTTTGAGTAGTTCACAAAACACCCTGTACATTTTTGGATATTTTAGAATTATAGCGCCTTAATATTCTAAAATTGAAATAAATCACATTTGAGTCAAATTAATTATTTAAAAGTGCACTATTTGTTGACCAGTGTTTCGTAGATAATTCAATCAACAAGATGGAGTTCCTCCTCATATCTGTCAGGCAATTGAAAATGTATTAAATGGTACGTTTGGTAAATGTGGATAAGAAGAGTTGATTTCAACCCAGTATATTGTTGTAAAAAATAGTTTTTCACGTACTGGCAAAAATTACAGTTAATTTTAAAATAAATTATTTCATAAGTAGTAACGGATTGGAAATAGATTAAAGAGCTGGTTATATTAACAATTAATTAAAGAGTAGTAATTACAAATTAGAATTATAAATAGCGTCAAAAGGAGAATATAATTGTTTCATACATTTTGGAGTTCTGTTATGTATTGATCTGGTTACTATTGCCAGGGCGCTATACTATTAACATACTTAATTCATTATCGTGATTCTAGTTGCCGATATTTTCAAAAGTATCCTTATAAATTTTCGTTGTTCCAAAAATCCCATAGAAAAAAATCCCATCAAGGCTATGTATAGGTAAATTTGTTTCTATTAATGTGTAACCAAAAGTAACATTGAATATATTTTGAATCGCTAGAAAATCACAGGGACGCGCTCCATCTTGTTAAATAATTACCCAACCTGAAAAACAATATACGATGTAAATTTTCGTAAATTAACCGATAAATGCCAAAAACCTTCTCTGCTTCTGTCGTTTAGATTCGACGTTAAAATGTAGATGTGTTTCTAACTTAGCGCAGAGGAGAAGTACGCAGCACAGAAGAGGCCAGTGCCCAGCAGTTAGACGGAAGAAGCTGTTAACCAACCAATAAACTCAAAGCTGTCTAGATATTACTACAGATTGCAGTTTTTTGTAAATTGTCTAAGGAGCCTCTCCAAAGAATAAAGCATTACTAAGAAATTAAACAACTTGCGGGTAGAAAGTACGGCACTGTAAGGAAGAGTATTAACATAGAAAGGTGATAATCATCGCTCTTGTTTTTGATTCAGTTTTACACATTTCTGACCATATTGACGTAAAGATAAAAAACAACCTTACAGTTTACTAAGTTATGTAGAAAAACGTTTGTTACAAATCAACCACCAACTGCATCAGAACATAACAAGTTAGATAAAAGTATACTTAGTTGTGGTGTTAATATAACTCATTACCATTACGTCAATACTCAGTTGTTTGGAAAAATGCGCAATTTACTTGCAAGAAGTACTGAGGCTTACTTTCTTAAACATCGATGCTATTGTAACCACTTACAATATCAATGTCTTAGAATGGTTTGGATACCTACCACGAACGAATGAAAATAGGTGGCCTCACATTGTTTGGATGGACATCCTCTGGCAGACGTAAGAGCGGAAAACCCAGACGATTCTAGAAGAAAGGAATGCGAAAGGCAATGGAATCCAAGAGTTTGGACGAAGATGATGTTCTAGACAGGGATTCATGGCAATTCAGGACGGGAAGGCGGCACTTGGCTGTGTAAAGCCAATATATGTATAATAATGATTTACTCCTATAGTACTATGCGATCGAAAGAAAGTAAATTAGAACAGGCGTTCATTATCATTTTGAATTCTGCGCTAGTAGTGACCGTAAAGCATGTTCGTTATTAACAATAGTAAATGTCAAACCTAAAGACTCAGCGAGTCTTGCACACACGTTTTCTACAGCTAATTTAATGATAATTATCAAGTTTAGTTTGATGTGCATGGGAATTTCGTCATACACGAAAGAAAGTTCAATAACATTAACTCTCACCTACCAAGAAAAATTGAAAAATGCCTTTCTTACGAATACAACCAAAACCATTTAGTAGAAACATTAGAAAAAGAGAAAATATATGATTGAAAACAGGAATCGTTGCATGTATTACGTCTGATAATATAACTCACTGTTTGATTCATGGTGTGAAATAATATTTAAGAACTTTTAAAAGTGCAATACAATCCATCATGAGTAGACTAGATAGAGATAGAGTAGAGTAGATGTAGGGGGGGGGGGCTGGTATGTCTTGAAAGTAGGCTTGTATTGGCCCTTGTTACTAACTGTTGGTTTCCCGCTAATCATCGTTGCTCCACTGCCCATCCTCTTCTTTTCCCTTACCGAACCTTCTTGACCTGATGAATACTAGCACGTCTGTCGAAGGGTCCAACCGAGGGAGTTCAAGTCTGTGTTGTGAAGCGTCCATGCACTGACGACTCAGTCCCAGTCTGTGGAAGTGGAAGACAGTTTCCTCATGCCTTCCACATACCTGGCATGTTGGATCCTCCTCGACACCCGAAAGGTTTAGGTGTCTTCTGTGTCTACAGTGCTCTCTAAGGACTCCTATCAATAGGTTTAGAGCCCGTCGGCTTCTCCCCAGTAGTCAGACCGTCTTAGATTTTTCTGGTCCGGCTATAAAGAGTTTAGCCTGTCTGCAGACACTGATCTGCCTCCACTGATCCTTCAGTTTCGCGTATGTCCATTCAGTTAGGCATGACGTCATTATGCAGTCCTACAGCAAGAATCCAATATTAAGAAACATTCATGACATAACAACCCAGTTAGAAGAAGACAATAAATTAGTAAAAATTATATACATTCTACCACATATAGGAATAAAAGAAAACGAATCTATTGGCCTTATGCAAGACAAGTAACGGAAAAATTAGAAATGGGTTGTAATAAGATTGCAAAAGCTGATATAAAAAACTATCAAAAAACAATAATACGACAAAAATAGAATGAAGAATGGAAAGAAATCGAACATAACGAATTTTTATTAATAAAAAAAAATCAACCAAACATGGAAACCGAGGAAAAAATTACTAAGAAGGAAAGAAGTGATACTAAGAAGATTACGGATAGGATATACAAAAATTACAAATGAACATATTTTCAGAAGAGGATCTCCACCTATCTGCAACACCCAACTGACAGTTATACATATTTCATGCGAATGTAAACACAACAATCTATAGAGAAGAAAAATACTACCTGGTAAAGCTAAAATCTTCAATGGGACCAAATACTACAATTGGTTTGCAAAATAATTTAAATCTAAATCCAAATAAAAGCAAATCAGTGTTGATATTAAACACACCAAATTTCACAGAGATGAAAGGCGTTATACAGTATAACTGGAACATTCAGCTATAACGTATTTGATCAAGATCCATTACAAAATACACGTTTAGTACGTAACGTCCAACTCTTATGGAATTGCAAATATTTGGTTGCGTATTCGTTAAAGTTAATATACAGGAAATATATGAAAATTATAAACTAGCTTAAAATATCGCTTTATAAAAAAATATATATTTTATGATAATTAGTCATTCTTATTTTTAATTTTTAAATCGTTTGGCATTAGTCCAATAAATACCAGCGCTTTTCGAGACGTTGTATCTAAGAAAATTTTAGGAACATCTACTTTATTTTTTGAGCTGTACCAATACAATACAATACATGTAAAGTTTAATTTAATTTTTTCCGATGTTTCCATTCGATCATTTTAAGAGAGATATACAAACAGTAAACCTTGCAAATTCGAACAAATACTACTAAAACACCTTTTATAAACGAAAACTCGTTTTACTCAGGCTCGTCTTGAATAACTTAGACTGTATGTCTAATATAAAGTTCACAAAGAATTGTCTGCATACTAAAATATATTCTGCTATGACGTACTTCGCAATGTCAGTTAAAGCAAGCACACGTTCATTCGTTACCACATCATATTGGTAATTCCCCAGATTTGGTAAAATGTGCACACATCAGTGTTAAGTCGCCAAAAAATAGAGACGATTTACTTAAAAACATATACAATTCAGTTGACTAAATTGTGTATACATTGTTATTGATTGATATTTGGATGTTAACATTGTATTAAAACGCCTGAAAATCAAATATACAAACGTCTTTTATCCACTTTTTCAAAAAAATAGTATAATTGGAGTGTTAGAACATTTTCTTGATATCTTATTATTTTTGCGGATTTCTTCAGAAGCATTATAACCGATACATACCGTAATTAACGATTAACAGTGACAACTCTTAAACTTCTACTGGCAGCAAGTAGACAAACAGTACCGCCAACTTCAACATTCCTGTCACAAACTATTTAATTTTTTTCCATCGCAGACTATAATTAAATCCATTTACTCGCCCCCATTGTTGAGGAAATTTTCCCTGTAACGAAGGTATCACACCGCTTCTTATCCTGCGTCTAATTCAGTTTGGTCATCACGCAGGGCACGTGGAGACCTCGTGATAGCACATGCTGACCAACCCTATCGGCCTCTAAGTGAATGCTGTATCCATGGTACCAACCCCAACGCTACATCGTAATTACTTTGCGGATGGTGGGTTTATTAAGCAGCATCTTTATCGCCAGAGTGCTTCAAAAGTTTTACTAATTAAGTTCTGTTAGGTATCACCTGTGTACACTGTTCCTATCTTACACAAAATTATTGCAAATTATTTTATATTGGCGCATCTCTTAATTGGTAGATTAGAATAACAACGATATACAAACATTTCACTGAGCGTCAGTGAATAAAGTCACTCTTTTATAAAATTTTCTTTTCCAGTACTAATTCCAATAATTAATGTAAAACGCGTTCTAATTAATAAAATACGAGGTGTATTCAATTGAAACCCATATTAGCTTTATAAAAAGTTTATTCAACAATTTAATTACAAATAATTACCGTCACAGTCAAGGCACCTATCCTATTGTTTACTAACCGACGCCGACGTATACCCTGCTCATAGAATTCTTGTAGTTGCTGATTGAAGAAGTCTTCAACAGCTATTTGTACTTCTGCATCAGACTCAAAATGTCGATCTTTTAACGCTTTTTCAGCGGTCCAAAAATATGGAAACCGCAAGGCGATAGATCCGGGCTATAGGGTGGATGCTCTAAAATCCTCCATTTCTTTCGTTAAAGATTTTCTTTTACCACATTAGCAGCATGACCCAACGCGTAAATTTTCCTGGATGTTTCCGTCTTATTGCTTGATGAAGCTGGTTCAAAGTTTCATTGTACAGATATTCATTGATATTTACTCCAGGTTCCTTAAACTCTATCAATAAGGGTCCTTCATGGTCGAAAAAAAATGTTAAATAACCTTGCCTCCAGAAGGTTGTGCTTTAAACTTCTTCGGTGGTGGTGAACTTGAATGTTTCCACTACATCGACGATATCTTACTGGATGGCTCGTAGTAATGGCACCAAGTTTCGTCACCAGCAACTATTGACAGAAGAAAGTCATCACCATTTTGCCTACAGTATGTGAGGAGATGGAGAGATACGCTCATTCGCAAGCATTTTTGTTCATTAGACAAGAGACGAGGAACAGGAGGACAGATGCTACACTCGCACCAATAAATTCTGAAATTTCTCCTAGATTGCAATTCTGATGATTTTCTCTAATAAGACCTTCCACACTGCATATTGTTTCCTGTTAATGCAGTAAACAGCCGTGCGCCTGTCGCGACTATAGATAGTCCCCTCTTTTCATTCTAAATCTTCGGCATCCCATTCTTCATAGTTGGGTACGCAATACATGCATTTCCATACAGTACTACTGTTAAATAACCTTGCCTCCAGAAGGTTGTGCTTTAAACTTCTTCGGTGGTGGTGAACTTGAATGTTTCCACTACATCGACGATATCTTACTGGATGGCTCGTAGTAACGGCACCAAGTTTCGTCACCAGCAACTATTGACAGAAGAAAGTCATCACCATTTTGCCTACAGTATGTGAGGAGATGGAGAGATACGCTCATTCGCAAGCATTTTTGTTCATTAGACAAGAGACGAGGAACAGGAGGACAGATGCTACACTCGCACCAATAAATTCTGAAATTTCTCTAATTGCAATTCGATGATTTTCTCTAATAAAGACCTTCCACACATGCCATATTGTTTCCTGTTAATGCAGTACACCGTGCGCCTGGTCGCGACTATAGATAGTCCCCTCTTTTCCATTCTTAAATTCTCGGCACCATTCCTTCATAGTTGGGTACGCAATACATGCATTTCCATACAGTACTTGTATTCGCCTATGGCTGCACACCCTCAGCGCATAAAAATTGTAGGACCGCACGCTGGTCAACTTGAACGGAATTTTCAACAATAAAGGCCATTTCAAAATCGAAGTTTTAAAAGTCAGAATCAAATTCAAACGCCAGAAACTTATTAATGTGTTACTTACAAACACTACTAACATTAACAAACGTCATTTGAATTATTGCATTTGTTTTCAAGGCTAAGTTGATCAAAGCTAGGTGTCAGTTGAACAAGCCTCGTATATTAGAGAATAATGTATAAAAAATTCTATGTTTGTTTTTAAATTGTAGAACTTGAAACATAAATATATATATTTAGTATTTAAAAATTAAAGAATACATTATTATCAGTTTGATATAAAAGATTTACACTATACATTTGCTTTAATATACTTCAGTGCTAAACCCTAACCATATACTTAGTTTTTCAAAATAAAATTATTTTGTAGTCCGTATCATAGCAACTGTGCCAAAATAACTCTCTAATTGTTAGGGTGCTTGTTTTGCGTTTCGCGCAATCCCTAATACATATTGGTATATAGTTCAAATATACAGCGAATTTTTCTTTTTAGTATACATTGCCTATGTATAATTTTAAAAAGAACGCGTCAATTACGCCTATTATGTAGGCAACCAACTATACAGACAACTGAAGCATGCTGTGACCAAAACAATCAAAATTAATTCAATTTTAAAAAATAAAATTAGTCTTTATTTAGTGTCTTCTTGCGTTCTTTACACAACCATGTACAGTAAAGACGAAAAAAGTGGAAATTCTAATGTGGTATCAGAATGGTAACGGCTTAAGAACTGTGAGAGATTTATTTTCAGTAAAATATCCAGAAAGATCTATTCCTTGTATTCGAACCATACAAACAATTGTTAGAAAATTTAAATGAGAGGAATGCGTATTAAATTCCCATAAAATAAGAACTAAAAGTAATCACGTTTTAACCGAAGAAATGAAATTAAATATTTTATACTATGTTGAAGAAATCATAATTAATAGTTATAATAAAAAATAATAATTAAAAAAGTTTGCGGCGGCCGGGAATTGAACTCGGATCAACTGCTTGGAAGGCAGCTATGCTGACCATTACACCAATTTGCCGGTGATGTATTTGTTTTGTACAAAAGAAATATAATGTTCATGGACCTTACGGAAACATCACCCTGTCAATTTTTGTATTTAACAAAAAAGTCATCATCTGTGTCCTATATACAGGGTGAAATACATATTTAATATAAACACTGCATCAACATAACCTTTATACTCAAATAATTCACAACTATAGTGACGTTGCCTTCTGATTTTTAGTTGTCGGTATAGTTGGTTGCCTACACAATAGGCGAAATTGACGCGTTCTTTTTAAAAGTATACAAAGGCAATGTATACTAAAAAGAAAAATTCCCTGTATATAATGTATCCATATGATGTATACACGCACTTACACCTGATGGTACCGTATATGCTGTCTTGTTTTTAAATTCACTCCTTCCAGGAAGCATGACAGATGTGAAAATTTGAATGGATTTGCCTTAGTAAGATCATGTCGGTTTTTTCTATTTTAGGATCATTAGAAGGATACGTACGGACAAAATATCATTGTTAATTGACAACTAAGCGTTCCTATTAAGAATAAGCAAATAAGAAATTACATCCATTGTTTTACGACTAAATATTTCGTTATTTTTAAACAGTATTACCGAATAATTTTACAAATATTTACGTTTCGCAAAACAGTGTAAACGTTGATACAGAAAACATTGATGATCGAATACTAGTTTCGCAACGGAATTTCGATTTATGAAATATCGAGATATTCAATACAAACTGTGTGAAAGAATCGTTGGTATACCAAATCCATAGATGATTGATGTCAATAAACTGAATTTGTGTAAAGGTACTTCGTGAGACAGGAAGCGTTGCCAGAAAAAAGGGGAGTGGACGACTACTGAATCAAATATCTATAAGACGAATATTTAATTACGTAAATAATTTGTTAATCGAATACTATTTCTTTAGCAATGACGGTACTGGTAAACAATAAGCAATTGATTGACTATTTTACATAACCAAATAGTACAAAATACTCTGTATATGACTGTGGAAAACCGATCATTTAATTGTCAAAAGTGTTAGCGTACTGTGTTGAGGTTGGGGAAATTACATATACAAAATAAAAGTTCATATTGCAAAATATATACTATTAAATAAAAAAAGTTGTAATATTGCTAGGTACTTTAAATTCACCAGCGAGTCATTCTAAGAAATTAACGACCCTTACCATACTTCTTTATCGAATGTCTTTAATTTATAATATAATAGAAAGAAATATTTTCCGGTAATAAGTTTATTCCGGAGTCATGGCTCACGACTTGTATACAAGAATTTCCTGAATTTAATCACAAAATCTTGGAAATTATCAAAAATTACTTACAGTTTACGAAAGGGTATTTCCGTATTACGGAAATTTGTTAAAAATGGTTAATTTATAGTACGGCCTTCAAAAAATAATAAGCAATACCTGAGTTAGTCTTTTGTTTAAACAATAAATCAAACGATATTTTTAACAAATAACCGTCTTATCAAACTAGACAATTCTTCTTCGAGTGCTTTGTCTCTTACGAGACCTAGTGATCTTCTCTCTTATGTCTATGTTGCGCGTTTAAAGTGCCACAGACATAGAGGACCTACGTTTAACGTGGGCTCCGAACCAGGGGAAGTATAAATACTTCTACGCCAGAGAAGATTTACTAGGTAGAATACCTCACTGGTTTATCATTGCCTTGCGAGACAGAACATCCACTAAAAATCCGATGTTCCGGTACTGGGAATTGAACCCAATAGTTATATTATAAAATAATCGATTAATTCATTAATCGAATTATCTATGACTCGATTAATAAGATAATCAATTAATTGGACAATCTATATATGAATTCATAAAATAATATATTTAAACATTACGCCTCTAAATTAAAACGTAAAATTAATAATATTAGCAAACACTGTTACGTCAGTGTAAACTTTATACATTGATTCGCAATATCCAGAAAGGCAAATAATTCTTATTTATTTTCTATTTCGAAATCGATGTATCTCCAGACTGAGAAGATATTAAATTATGGAGGATTCTATTCATTTTTATTTTATAAATATGCTTTAGCAGTTTTTTTCAGGATTCTTATCAAGCGGTGTTCAGTTAGCATATAACTATTTGATTTTTTCTTAACTAAAGTGTTCAGCAGATCTACATCTCTCTTAAATGTAATTTTTGATCAAAGTTCAAAAATTATATACAGTAATGATAAATCAATGGGAAAAATTACACTACATTTTTTACATAGTTTACATAGGTTCGTCTTCTACTTCGTATTCAACTAGTGCTTTTTTTACGCTTCTACCTTTTCATTTAAATGTTGGCTTAAACATAGACTTACTCGGCATTTTTCGTCTATGGG